>JAUIMX010000796.1:0-10873 GCA_033557805.1 Phaenonotum sp. SLE1380 | reverse complement strand
AGCTAAATAAATCTCGAGACACGAATTATACTTCAAAGAATGATAAAAAATGTAAATGTTGCTATATTTTTGACCATCACCCTAATAATAAAAAATTAAGACAGCTGTAATAAGCATCATACCATATGTATATATGTGATGGTACAGAATCGTATTTAGCATATTTTTAGGTTGCTATCATTATCGCCACTACTGTATATGACTAATATTTTATAATTTTTGTGCGAATGTACTGTTTTTTTCTTAATAAAAGTGTACCATTTTCTAATGAACATTTCTTCACTGTACTGATGTATGCGTTGTTTGGACCAATTCCAATGTATTTTTCATTGATATAATGCAGTTCTTCATCATATTTTCATACTTTTTTATTTCATGGTAAGTCATAATTTGATTTTTTTCTCAATTAACCTGAAAACTGCTCTAAAATGGAAAAAACTGATTTGTTTTTAGTTTTCTATAAGGAAACAGGCGGGAAAACGTCCTTCCACTCGCTCATAATCATATTTAAATGATGCAAAGCTTGCCGGTCTATTTTTAGCGCCAATTCAACAATTGAAGAACGCAGGGGCCGTAGACGCTCAATGATATCATTCTGCGTGATGTCATATCAAATCCCTGGGCCATACTAGTTCCATTACATGCAAATTTTCTCGAAAAAGAAACCTAGAACGGCCTATACGATAACGAAGCATTCCTACTCACATGTAGATGAAGCAACCAGACAAGCGAGTTTCAACTTTCTCTCTTTTGACTATGAAAAATGTTCTCTGCTCAATTGGTTAAACAACTAGTGGCGGGAGAAATAACCCGTTTCCAGTAACGTGTAGAATCGATCCAGCGTCCGCGTTTCAAACTTTTTTTTTATCGCGCACACTAGATAAAACCGATAACAGATTCTGACAACGGCGAGTTATCTCTATGAATCAGCAGATTAATTCTTAATTAGAGTGGAAAGGTGACGTTTGATTGTGGGAATGCAATTAATGCAACTTTTCAACAAAAATAAAACAGCCGAGACGGGAAATATGACCCATAAAACGGCTGGGATTAAACCTCGCCAAAATTAGCTGGAAACGACTTTAAACTTGCACTATGCAATTTGTTCGCATGTTTGAGAAGTTTACACCTTACCTACTGGAAAACTTTCATTGTTCCCAACTTAATTTTGCATTTAGAAGATGTTTTAATGTGGATCTAAGAATGTTACAACGTATTTCTACTAATTACGGCATTTATACAAGCAGGGTTGTATGGAAATGCAAGTTGTAATAAATATTACCTCATTTCTTCGTCTATAGACGAAGTAAATTTACAATTGAAAATCAATATTTTCAATTGTGAATTTAACCAATCATGTGTGTTTTTACTATGTATATTGTAATAATGTAATCACGAACGAATTTACACGGAATTTCACGGGACTTCACAATACAAAGTATAAAAATACCTTAAATTTCCATTCATTTCTTGGGATGTTCATTAAAAATACTTGTAAGTTACGTTTCGATGATTTATTTATTTATATATTTATTTATTTATTCATTTACTTACGCGTCACGATTAAAATTCTAGAATTTTAATCATGACGTGTAAATATAAACGTTTTCAAATTCATATTTTTGAAGAAGACGAAATAAATCGTCGAAACGTAAGTTAGAAGTGTTTTTAATGAACAATATCCCACATCCCAAGAAATAAATGGAAATTTAAGCAGAAACTGGGGATAAAGAACCAAATCATAAGCATCTATAAACATACCATTTAACTGCTAGTTATTTTCATAATTTTTGGATGTAAAATTACAAAAAATTTCATCAGTGTACATACACTGGAAAAAAAAATGGTTCGAAAGTGGTTAATTTCGGTCTTGAAACTCGTTTGAATCAAAATTTCTAGTTGTAAATTCAAAAGGATTGCACTTGAAATAAAAGTAAAAGCAAAATTTTACTTTTGACGTGTAACTTTTGAAGTTTTCTTTAATATTGAAAGTAATTGCTCTAAAATCGAAGTAATGCAACTTCTATTTTGAAGTAAATTACTTTTGAAATGATACCATATTTCTTTGCTTACTATATTAATTTATATTTTACAAGTTTTCTTTCATATTGAAAGTAATTGTTCTAAAAACGAAGTAATGAAACTTTTATTTTGAAGTGAATTACTTTTCAAATAATACCATATTCTTGTGTTTGAAGTATTTACTATTGTATCAAAAACCATTAACTGTTTTTTGAACGCAGTTAATCATTCAAATGAAAATCTTTCTACTTTTGTTATGATATCCAATACTTTTCATTTAAAAGTAATTTTCGAAACGAAAGTATTAGTGTTTTAAAATCAAAAGCAATTTCTGTCGGCTAAAAATTGACCTGCAATTCTTTTGATTTCCAATGCAATTCTTTTGGTTTTAATGTAGTAATTTCTTTCAGTGTACTAATCTAAAAATTGTATAGTTTATAATTATAATTATATATATTTATTACTATTCGAAGTAATAACATTTTTTGACATTAGAAACTATACAAATTAAAAATTATAATACAATATGATTTTACAGATTTAATAAGTTTTCATTAAAATTTTCTAAAAAACTCTTCGTTGTCTTTGTTGATATTTTTTATAAAATAGTGACATTTATCGATGCCACGTTATTGGGGCAATACAGGTAAGTAAAATAACCAATCGTACGATATCTAGAATGTTAGAGGACAATTATAATTATTTTTTGTTTAATGGGTTGTTTATTAAGCAAATGCTGACTATAGATTCACTTTGTAAATTTCATTTGATTGGTAATTTCATCATAAGTGATTTTACATATCAATAGGTAGAGGATTGTAAGCCTATTGATCTGTAAAATATTTTACGAAAATTACCAACCAAATGAAAATCACAAAGTATTTCTACAGGGAATGTTTATGCATATTACGAATCAATTGAAATTTACAAGGTATTTTTACTAACTTTACTATGGAAATTACTACCCAAATGAAAATGAAAAATGTCATATTATCCAATAAAAACACATTACATTGGTAAATTTACTTGTCGATGTAAATTTATACGCAGAAAAGTAGGCTACTTTTCAGAGTGTAAAATTACCAAAAAATTTCCATCAATTTATTAAAAATAAAAAATAATATCGACGACCAAAAAGATGTGATGGATGGGCCAAAAAAATTATATTTCGTAATAGATCACTCTAAAAAATTTTAAAACAGTCCATGTAAACTAAAGAACGAAGAATCAACAGTCTATATTCTCTTATCAGAACAATTTGCGATAAAATACTTGAACGGATTCTATCCCAAAGGTCAACAAAAACATCCTGTGAAGATGCCGTCCATTTATTCTGTCTGACAAGTCGAAAGTAATTAGTAATAGGTCTCGTTTTGAACTCGATTAACAGACCAGACTGGAAATTGCGTTTTGTAATCTTACCGGAAATGCCAAACAGCTTAAAAATGCCTAACCTGAATCAAGAAAACCTTTCAGATAGAACATCCTTGTTTTCGAATCGTCTTCTGAGGTCCCGAGAATGATTAAACAAAATGAGTAGGAAGGTATACGGTATGCTAATGCCTTGTGGGCGTTGTATGCTTTATAACACTACAGAATTATATGATTTATGATTTTATAAATTGTGTAAGCACAATCACAGCTTCAAGTAATAGGTATTTTAGATTCATTCATTCACTAAAAACATTATTATTAGTCACGAGTAGGGGTATTTATCAATTATTTTTGTACAATTGACGGAATTTAATGTTCATGATAAGTATAGTTTATTAATGATATTTTTTATTATAAACGATTATTACGCGTATAAAAATTGATTGAAGCAATGAAAATTTTACGTTTAAATCAGTTATACCACAGATGTCTTTGATTTCAGGTGTAATTACTTTGTAATTTTACAAATTTTACAAAATTTCATTGGTAATTTTACATAAAATCACAATGTAGTTTCACATAAATTCTACAATCTAAGAAATCACATCGTAATTTTACATAAAGTCTATGAAATCACATTGTAATTTTACAGAACAATTTTGTAAAATTAAAAATAATGTTTTCGCAAGTACGAGTCCTCAAAAATAATAATAATAATCAAACAATAATTTTGTGAAAAATTTGTTGAGCATACAAGAAAAAAAAATATAGCGTCATCCAACTAACATTTGTATGAAAATCAAACATTTATTCTCATTGTTTAACCGTTGAGAATAGCTTCAGATTTCAAAAATAAAAGAGCAAAAACGCTGGCACCTTACAGACAAAAAGGAAACGGAGAAAAAACCACAAATCGAAACAAGTGGCGCATTGTGGCAAGGAAGGGAAAAAAAAGCCACGTTTAAGAAGGGTTGTTTTGAATGGTGGTGCAACTTGAACAAAGACCTTGCAGGGGGGAGACCAGCAGGTGAAACGAACAATAATACAGATCGTAAATATGCTTATTCACCGTAACGCCCTACCTTGTCGACATACTACACAAAAATTAATACCACAGTTAAATCGTTGTAAGAAAAGCCATTAGTAGGTAAACTACTGCTTTGGGATATTATTATAATGTTGGAAGTAAACGAAGTGGACCTATCATTACTGGAATTCTTTTTGACTATGAATTTTAAATATGGCCTACGTAATAATGTTGACCCTTTGTTAAAAATTTCTAGCGTGAAAATTCTCTAAATTCTATCTGGTGTGGGAGTTTTTGTTGCCTATTTTCTTTATTTTACTTACATTTACATTGAAATTTAGAACCAAAACTTGTTTTTCCTTTATAAATATTTTTGACAAATTCAACTGCTCGTGCAAATAAAAAAAAAAACAGTGATAGAAGAGTCTACAACCACTGTAGGAAAAATTCTTAAATACACAGTAAAAAGTGACTGAAATGATACTGCAAATATCATGGTAAATATTACGTACATTGATTTTCTCAGTAAAAAAACATGAATACACGAAATTACAGGGAAAATACCCCAAAATCACCGCTAAAGTATATGAAATTTACAATTCTATTGGGGAATTTTACAAAAATATGTGCATCTGCACAGAATATGAAGGAATTTTTCTTGTATATCATGTGACATTACTTGAACTCTTATTTCCATAACCTCAGAATATTGATAAGATTTGTTGTTGAAAGACCAAAAATATGGCATATATTTTTAATATCTGCCAACAAAATTCAAATTTTAAAAATATACAACATGCATTGTTATTTGCATAGATATTTAATTCATGTGAGATATTATTGTTTGTGCAGAAACTGCAATCAACTGTTTCCCAGATACATTAATTTTAAAATGCATATACTTATACAACACCATAATGACCAGGAATAAAGGCAAGAAACATGGAGTGCTTTAGTGTTGTGTCTAGTAAAAACTTGTAAGGGTTTGTGTAATTCAGACAATCTTTTTTTACACACAGCAAAACTTAGTAAGAGTGATATCTCGGTGAAGTGGCCGTTAGGTGTATGTGTCAAGTCGAGTGTTGAATAAAGTAAGGAAAAACTGTTCAAATTGCACTTTTATCGCAACTATTACAAAAAGTCACTACAATCCTACCCAATCTTTTGGTCATGAATGAGACTATGGATACCATAATCGACACCATTGCAGAAGACAGAGTGTATGGAAGATATGGTGGAGAATGATATCACCGAAGACAGTGCCGGATTTAGATCGTTTGGGATCCTGGGCGCATAAATAACTACTGCCCCCCCCCACCAGAAAAAGCTTAGGGAAAAAAATAATACGAGTTGATCAATCAATAATAAAGTATATTTTATATTTTCCAATGGTTGAACGCTTTTTATTCAGTATAAATTTCGGCCAGATCGGTCGGGCAATGAATCTAAAATCAAGTCGCCTAAAATCCAATGCGGTTATGCTTTGGCTCGCTTCGATCGCCAAAGTACAATTACATCTACCCTGGTAATTTTCCTATGATAATATTTGGTTACAAAAATGGCCTTTGATAATCACTGTAAACACTTTTTACTATGTAGATAAGTTTGTTTAAAATCTAAATGTTTGGATTATCTGCACATAGTATTGCCCTATGAAAGGTTCATAAGATTTGATGTGCAAAATTCCATAGATTAATTGTTAATTATTATTATTAATAATAAAGCAAGAAAATGGGATCTACTTGTACTTGCATTTAGATAGGACTATTGATAGTGGTGAAGTCATCTTAAATAATGAAGTGATATGAAACTCTACTATAGTAATGTTTTGTTTGGAAATATCATCCCACGCAGTGGTGTAGCCAAAATCGAAAACTATAGTAGCGATGGAGAAAATCTGTATGAAGATGTGATGACAAATAAAACTTTGGCAACAAGTGATAAAGTTACTAGAAGATCCACAAGAAAATGCACTGGATGCTTTATTATTTTTACTGAATTCTAACAAAAAAGAATGTTTGCCGAAAACATCAGCGATCTCTTTCAACGTGGAGGCAACTCAAAATGTATTTTTCGAAATACTTTACAATGAATGAAGAGATGTTGAATGGACTATCTCTTTCAAATATCCATCGGAAAAAAATGTAGGCAAATGGAATTATATACAATTTGGGAAAAAATACAAGGTTTACATTTACTTCGTAAATAGATATTTAGATATTTTGAAATTTAATTTTATCTTCTTTGTTTATCATGTGCTGATTTAAAAAAAAATACATAATACCTCACCCCCGCATTTGAATTTTCAGGCTACGCCACTGATCCCACGTAATTTACCATTGTGTATTTTGTAATCAGACTTTGGTTATTCAAAACGAAAACAAACTATTTTATAATGCTCAAAACATATTCTTGGAATAGATATTTGAAAAAAAAATCATAACTGAATCATGTGATAACTCTAAAATGTATACAGAGTTGGGATTTTCCATACATTGGTCAATATTTTATGGTTTTTAATAAATGTGCTTGTTGCAAGTCAACTTCAACTGTTTTGAATGACAAAAGTGTTATATGGTATACGTAAAAATATTGGTACATATTTATTTGAAGTATAAAAATAGTATAATGAAATACTAGAATTACAATGGTTCTTATTGTAATATGAGTAGTTTATGACACGATTAGCGAAGGCCACGAGTGTCACAACAGACGAATATTACAATGAGACGTAGTAACAGGTGTATTTTATACTATTTTTTCTATTTCAGTTTATTAATTTCAGTAATAACTCAAATATATCAAGTATAATATTCAGGGTAAAAGAGTACCATACGTAGACGCACTCCAGGGGTGCTATAAAACAGCATGGTGCCGACCTTTTTTAATTGACCATGCAATTTTCGGTAGTATTCGAGTAGAGTGGCAAACGAGGGGTGGTAAAAGCTAACTATCGTCATTTTTGAATTGTTTGAATGTGTGTTGGTATATTGGTATAACACAATGACATTAGAATGGCGGTAAATTGGAATTTGCAGCTGCAACCTTTTGATGAAAAAGCAAATACTACGGTTGCAGCACTACAGAACCAGTTTTTGATCATCACACTTCACCAAAAAACCAAGAACCAAACTCTGTCAGTTGAATAATGTGAACTAGACACAAATAATTTTAATCAATTCTTTGTGTCTAGTTCACATTATTTAACTGGCAGAGTTTAGTTCTTGGTTTTAATCAATTCTTAATTACTCCCCACCAAATCAAAAATAAAATATGAAAAAGAATATGAGATATTCAGAGAAATTCTGGCACCAACTGTCAGGCAGACAAAAGTAAAAGTTACTAGAAACAGTTGTACAAAACCGCATATAAAATTTTTAAAAAATTATGACTAAATAACATAATAAGTTTGAAATGTGTATGTACACAGTTAAAGTTTTTCATGAATTCATCAATAATTAATGGTTTTTACGAATACATATGTTTGTTTTCAAGTCAATTTCAACTATTTTGAAAGGCAAAAATGTTAATGGTACATGTAAAAATATTGGTACATATTTATTTAGAGTTATATAATTTCAATTTGCACTCACAATGAGAGCGAATAATAAAAATAAGTCATGAACATAATCTACTTGTTTGCATATTATAAAAATAAACGTTCTGTCAAGTCACATGCGTAACATTGAGCTCATTAAAAATTTATTTTACTTAATTTTTACGTCAAATGAGGAAGCGTTATTCCCATTTGATTCACTTTTCCATAGAAATATGACAAAAATAAACTTCAATGTGCAAGAAGGTTTGAAATTCTACAGTCGTAAAGTTTTGAATATTCAATCTAATTTGCTTTCTCGGTTGTTTCCTTCAGGTATTTTTGTAAGAAATTCCATTTTAATGGCTTCAAAGTAAAGAGGAAATATCATTAAAAGTGGAATATTTGAATGGTTGGATCGTGGAGAATTGTAAAACTATTCCCAGTTGAGAAATGAGCATTTTACTTTCAAATACACAAACGAGTGATCTTTGCCAAGAATTAAGTAACGAATGACAAAAACGTGTAATTCTTAATTATGCGTTAATGCAGTTTCAATTGATGGGTTTATTCCCAACAACGTTGGCGTTCAAAGTCGTTACGTTGAAACAATTGAGCGTTTATCTATCTGTCAAAAATGTTGGCGTCTCTACCGTTTCGTTTAGAAGTGTAGTAAAATAGCGTTCAGGTGATGGAAGAGTGCATTTAAACAAATAAAAGTAACAACAAACCTGTTGCCAATGATCATCCAAAGATGGTTGTGCAGAAAAGTAGCCTGTATCGTGTATATCTTGGAGTTCCCGGAAGATGTTGACGCTTGGTAGTATATCCATGGTTAGTGAGATATAGAAATTTGATCACAAGTCACAAACAATTGCACAAATAGGTATTACACTTAGGAACAAATAAACACCACATTCAAAAATATGTTGAACACTATCTGGTCACGTTGTAGCCGGCATTGGCATCCTAACCTTAACCAAAAGATCAGTGTGTCACCTGGTCGGTTTAAATCCAAATTTGAGCTGGACACAAAGCCGTCACAAAACTGAAAAAACACTGGAAAAGCCAACGACAACTTCACTCTGGCCTGTAGTAGAGAAAATCAAACGCACTGCGTCACAGTTTTACTTTTATTTCCCCGTGGAAAAATTGTTTTCAGCTACTGTCCCGAGTTGTTTACTTGTTTAGGATACTACCGGTGTGTTGATGCAGCATGTACCGGTAATGTATTGGCCAAAAACAAGAGCAGATGTTTGATGTAACGCCGGAGAGCGACTGTAATGCTCCTTCGAAAGCCTTCGTGGCGAGACTGAGATCGTTCCGCGATTCTCGGCACGGAGTGCCGTGTTTTCGGTGATACGCCGCTAGGGGTCGCTATACGTAAAGCGGCACTTCGATCGCTTGCGCTGTACGGGTGCGCGCGCTCCCCATAACCACCTTGCTCTCTTGTTTGTGTATCTGTGCAGCGGGCGACCAATTTAACTGTGCATCGTGCATCATGCGGAAGAACAAACTGACCCACTGCTCTAGAGAGTTTTTGAGGGAAACAGGCGTTGTTAATTAATTAAAATTTAAACATTCTGCCTGGCGTTTAGGGACGTTGTCCTAATCGATACCCGAATTATTACTCGACCGAATTTGCTACAATAAACCTACCATCATAATTTCGCTTTAATGACTTATACGTGGACTAGCTTTGATATTTTGTGCATACAAAACTACCACCATTATAAAATCATCATTGCTCTTGGGTTTCAAACTTATTTTCTGTTTCGGTGTCACAAAGTTCATTTTGTACAAGTATTTCTGGGAACTTTTTCTTTTATCTGCCTTGCAAGTTGGTACTACCATTTATATTTATTTGTCAAAAATATTTCCGTATCTCTTTTTGATTTGATTGAGAGTGATTTACTAACAGTATTAAACGCACTGTGATTAAACGTAACTTGTTTTTAATTCAGTAGATACACACGTAAAGGCCTTCCGAATTTATTTTCAAATGAATATTTGACGGATGCTCAATTTTGACGTTTGTCTGAACGATGACAGTTGCAAACCAAAAAAAAAATAAAGTAACTAACTTTGCATTATATTCTTTTTATGAGTTTTTATTGAAATTAATAGGCCGAAATCGAAAAATTATATTGTGTTATTGTAATACTCGTCTATTGTGGCATTCTTGTTAAAACACTAGTGTTACAGCGATACTCATTGCATTTCGGGTTATTAATTTCAATAAAACTCAAACAAATGGAGTATAATATGCAGGTAATGACTTAATTTTTCCTATTTCCAACTGTCATTTGACAGATAGTTGTCAAAATTCAATTCAAGTATCTGTCATATTTTCTCCATAAAAATGAGTCCCATAGAACTTTGATGCAATCTTCCTGAAATAAGGGGAATATAAGATATTTATTAGTTGGTGCGCCAAAAATTAGTTTGATGGTTCAATTTTGAGGTTATGTTAATTATATGCAATATTATTGAGGAAATTATTAATTAATGAGCAAGTACTCTAAAACTTTATATCCTCTTTTTTTTCGTCACTTCCCTCCTTGGCCTCTATTGCATTTAAATGATTCGATGTGAATTTATTCCAATGACAAGTTCTTTTTTTGACAATTATAAAAAAAATTGTAACATCAGCTGCGGGTGCGACAGAAGTAAAAGTTTTTTATTTTGAATTTTGCAGTTTTTTTTTCAGAAAATTTCATTCTTTATATCAACCACTTTCCCTCCCCCAAACCACCCCTGCTTTTTTTTTCAAATAGAAAAGCTCGGTTTGTTGTAGATCATTTGAAGAATATACCGGGTGGATAATAAAAAACGGGGGCTCTTATAACTCGCCTATTTATGAACCGATTGTCGTCATTCAAAAGCCATTTCAAATGGTTACGCATTCTTCATAA
>JAUIMX010000795.1:0-10874 GCA_033557805.1 Phaenonotum sp. SLE1380 | reverse complement strand
CTTGATAACAGTTTGCCATATTATTGACCGAAATGGCAGTTTACCACAACGTGAAATTATTTTTTTCTCAATTGTCAGGGCCATCTTGGATTAAAAAAAATAAAAATGTCCTTGAAATTTTTTTCAGACCAAGCAGGCCGGGATACCAAAACATCAAAACGAGATTCAAAAATTTTTGATCCATTCTACGTATAGTGAAGTCAATCCGTGGACACACGGTATAGTTAGACTTTCGGAAGTATATCCAGAAAAAAAGCCGTACAAAAAAAACGATGCAGTCCCAGTAGAACCATCCACCTTACAGTTCAAATTTGGCTCCTGGCGACTTATACGTAATTCTCAGTCGAAGGAAAATTTGTAAAATGAGCCTTACTTTTTGTTTGAGAGGGAGCAAAGGTTCTGCTTTCGTTCAAAAATAAAATTTGAATAAACTGAAAAATTTTCAGTGGCAACAATGATTAGTAATTGATGTATTATAACAGAACCTCCAAATTGTTGAGTCATGTGCCCGGTAAGCGTGTTTGGTAACGGGATGCGTATGGTAGGATATTTTTCCGGCAATATTTAAATTTAAATTGTATTATAAAACGTGAAACAAGGCATATACGAAGTTAACTGTTGTCGAACGCATCCGCTCTGTTCTATAGGTGACCCGTATTCAAAACGTGGTGTGGTGTTTTAATATGGTCCAGGAGGCGACTTCTTCGACTCACACTTCTCTAGTCTTCCGAAGCAAGGAGTTCTTTCACCTTCTCTTCGGTGTCACTCAACACCATCCGAAAATCTACACCCAGTGACACTAGTTTCGAGAGTTCTTAACCTCAGACAACAAATCACGCTGCTTCTTCTTTTCTAACTCGGAAAATAATTACATACTGCGAGTTACAACGTTTACCGTACGCTGTCCTAAATTTTCACCAACTCTTCGCTAAATTTTTCAACCGGAATTTTGCTTGAAACCACTCGGCAGCACAGTACCCGAACAAACCTCAGCTTTATTAGTTTTCCGACGTTTACGACCAACCATAACAGAGTTATGTTCTAGCGAAAAAAATACAGTATTGTTTAGTGCGAGAGAGTGTTGTTAAAATGAAAGAAGGAATTGTTATCAGTGTTAAAAACTACATTAAGAAAGATAAAATTAAACATGCAACGTGCAAACCGAAAACTGCAACGAAAAGTGTCAAGGTTCCTAAAAAGCGGCACAGAAACCGTAAGTACAAAACACAAAATATTTGAGGCCACCCACCGCATCATTTGAATTTAAAATGCACGCCAAATTTATTGGAATTTTGCTTATCGAACAGTTCTTGTGAGGAATCGAGGTTTTTGGGTTAAAGTTCAGAAAACTATAACTATAAAATAATGATCTGTTAATGGCAAATTTTCCTTGCAAACAATTTTCGATTATAACAACATTAGAGTTATTATCAAGCTGTTAGTTACCGTACTCGACGGTTTAATCTTTTAAGATTTGAACTCATTTTTCGGGAGTTTTGCTCTAACGGATGCAACTATCTACTATTTAATCTTTCACTTTATGTAACTTAGCCTACTTTCTACAGTATTTTCTCGTTACTTCATAAAAATACGGGACATATTTATTGCCACGAACTTGAAATGATTCTGTTTGGTTTGGTTCAACGAACTCCACAATTATATTTTTGCCCATGAAACCCATTATCATTGATCTGGTATGCCATATTATTCTCTACTCTCATTTTACCTACTTTAGTACAGTTATATCTATTCAATTGTTTAGATTGTTCTCGATAATATAGAATTTTATGGTGCCCTTTTTATTCTGACACCTGGTACAATTACACATGCCTTTTCTCAAAAACAATTCGTGGTTTAAAGAATTAGTATTCAGCTCACATTTTTCATTAAACTTTAGGCAAGGTCTATTGTTTCAAAGAAGGTAATTCAGACGTGAAAGCAATTTAGGTAACAATTATTACATTACTTAAGCTGTTACAGGCCAAACTTAATTTCTGTATGTTGTAAAAATAATCGAAGAACTACTATTGACTGTTTGTACAAACGTTCACTTGCTTAAATTAGAGGAACCCATGGGATATTATTCTTTCTCTTCTATTTTTGCTCGAGTTCGCTACCAATTAATTAGCTTGTACTGCTCGACTTTATGTAGGTGTTAAAACATTTGTCAAATAGACTAATTTGTAGGCTATGAAAAACGGAACAAAAATTATTGATTTACAGTTTATGATGAAAAATTATTAATATCGTTTTTATTAATAATGAGAAATGAGAAAATATTTGCAATTTATGGGTCAATTTTAATCAAACTCTTATTTTATTGAAAAAAATTCCTGTTTAGATTATTTCGAAGAATTTTATTATTGGTTATTATTTTAATGATTGCAGTTTTGTTGTTCTTTCATTTATTGACAAATTTCAAAGGAAACAGTTGAATCAATTTTTACTACAAATAAGACTATCGTCGAGTAATTGGTGACACTCGCTATTTTCTATATTTAGCATAATTTTTGTCTTTTTCATTAAAAATCATAGTTAGCTGTAGGCTCCTGAATTGGGTATTTTATCCTGTTCACAACGATTGTCATAACTTTTATTTCCATTATGATTATGAACATTTTACTGAAAGCAAATGTTTTCGAAAATCGAATTTGCTATGATTTTAACAATTCAAAGAATTTTCGCATATTGATAACAATTAGGAGAATTTATGAGAGTTGATAGTTATGCATTGTTTATGAAAAAACTATCATAAATTACGGATATAATGGCTTAAACGGTAAATTCAATGTCATGTTTAAAAATTATTCAATAATTTGCTCCCAGTAAAGTGTTCATAACAGCTACATTCGTGGAAAAGAATATGAGTAATGTTATATTATCAATTATTTGCAATATATTTCAAATAATTGACAAAAATGACAGTTGGCAAAGAAATTGCAAATGGCATTTTTGTAATCACAACTGTAATTTTTTATCTATAGGAAATAAAAAATAAAACAGCACTTTCCTACGAAAATTTATTTATTTTTAATGTACAGTGTGCCTCGGATTCGTGGGATTCGCAGGTGAACACCTATTTCTTACAAAGATATGAATAAACTAATGACGTGGTTCCCTACCTCTTGATTTTGTTTTAATCCATGTATGTTAAAAAATCTTCATAGTACTTCGAGAATTTGAACTGTAGATATTTTTGCTTATAACTTTGTTAATGTTAATAATTAACATTAATAATTATTATGGTTGTTAGGACAAAATTTGCAGGAGACTTGATAGTGAATACAATATGAAACTGTAACAAAAAAATTCAGTTACTTTCATTGAATGGAGCTTTAATTTTCTACAACCTTCATTAAAAAAATCGCCTTTTCTTCTTTCTCAACGATTTAGGATATAGTACACCTATTTCCATAAATATAATACTTATGAGCATTTTATTGAAAATTAGTGAATTAAAAATTTTTTGAAAATCAAGTTAGTCATGATTTTTGACTTGAAATTAAGTATTTTGAATAACCTGGCCTATAAACTTGAAAAAATAGTTCTGTGAATTATTTTCTTACTAGGTCAACATTTGCGATTAAAAAAATTTTTGAACTCTTATCAATTTGCGAATATTTTTGTATTTGTCCTCGATAATTGACCAGGTGCTTTAAAACGGTAAATTTTATGCCAAACGTCATGGGTAACTTCATTTTCAAAAGTTTTCTATTCTTTTTTCGGTAAAATGCTCATAAATAATGTAATTATGGAAATAAGTCAGGCGTATGTTATATCTTTGAGGACCAAAAATGGCAGCTTCTCGATGAACGTATTGAAAAGATGGGTTCCTTTCAAAAGAATTGACATTGTATTTTTTTTTTTCGAAAGTGTCACATTTAAATTTTTCCATCTAACAGACAGGGTATTATTACGAATGCTACCATGTCTATATGACAATTTTTATCCATAATTTTCACATATTGCAAAATTATTACGACACGTAAAAATCAGTATTATTTTAAATAATCTAGACTTTTTCTTTGATTAAAATATATTGCTGTAGACGCTCAAATAACGTGCCTGAATAATGATATAATTGTTGAAAGAATTAAATCATGATTTTGAAACTTTATCACAAATATAAATTTATTATAGATTATTAAAAAACATTACAAGTTTCCCAATACCCAACCTACATATTCTTACTTAACATTAAGTCTTCTGCGAAATTTGTCAGAACTGTTTTCTTATCATAATTATCAAGAAAATTTTAAGCAAATATAATTTTTAGCTGAAAAACAAAAAAATAACTTTATGTACCTCAAAAATCAAGAGTGCTATGTAAATTTTTAAACCACTTATGAATTAACCCCGAAATATCGAATGGGGCACGTCATTAGTTCGGTTGCATCTGTGCTAGAAATAGGTATCTGTCACCTGGAAGAAATTACATCCATATATAGTTTTAGCACTCTTCTTGAGAATTTTCTCCTATAAAACATTTTAAAATTATTTAGGTTATTGTACATTTAAAAATTGAAAACCTCCGCGTTAAATTTGAAATGGTCTTACAATACATGAGAATAATTAATTTTGTAGTTTTTACAGTTTACCTACCGGTAAATTTCGTAATTTTTAAACCCATAATTAAATCGATAATTTCCTAAAAGCCCTGATCACGTAATCGAGGTATAGGTGTTTACATGGTAAAGCTTTTTCCTTTCAAAGTAAGATTTATGGACCAATTTCCACGAAAAATATGTAATTTTACGGATAATTTGAATATCTATAAAATTACTTTGGATTATTACGATATCATTACCGCAAATCTGTTAATTATGCAAATCTTTGAAGGACTACAGAAAGTCAATTTTTTCAAATAGTTTTTTGTTTCTATTGCCTAAACTAATTGTTATTTTCCCATTTGTCGTCGATTTTTTTATAGATATACAAATTATCTTCAAAATGGTATGTTACTTGTGAAAATTGGTCCATAAGTGTTGCTCTAACAAGGGAAAAGTCGATTAGGTCCCTTAATTCAGTGGTTATATTCGTGAAAATAATTTATTACCTTCAAAACTATTGATTTTAAATTTGTGTAAAAGCATTGTTTAGTAAAAATTGTAGGCAAATGTGCTATTGATTTTTTTTATTGTAAGCCTTCACATAACCTCTTCACAAATTTAGATTTTGATGGAATAATCAATTGAATTACATAGAAAAAAGTTTATTTACAAATTATTCGAAAACTATCCGATATACCTACATTTTTAAAACTTCAATAAAGGCGTCAAATCAATATCCGTCGAATTACCCTTTCGTTCTTGGAATCCAGATGATTTTTTTATTGCTTTCTAATTTATTTAAAACAAGACTACACAAACTGTTTTTAATGATGACTCCCACTTTCCGATCGAAAATAATCGAAATCTAATTACAGAATAAAATAATAATAATCAAAAATTTATAAAATAATGAGTATGCATCGATTTGTGTAGACGTACGTACAAATTACACGATAATATCTGAAAATACAACAGTTAGTTTCTGAAGTTTCCTAAACTTCAACAAACAATATTTTTAATCGCAAAACTTACATAAATTCTGTATTTTTTCCGTTCTAGAATTGTATCTTATAATAGTGGACGAAACTTCAATAATTTCCTATAACTGTTACACTAGTTAAAACAATTGAAGAATTTTGCTAATAATCCAAGGTTCTGCAGAATTCTACTGCTATTCTTCCTGTCGGCAACTGAATTGTGACATCATACCACGCGAAATTTTCTTGATTTATCATTGCACTACCATCAGAAAAACATCAATTTATATTATGATTTTTTTTAATTGTCGTACTTTCGAATCAATTAAATGCGTTTAATGAATTACACAACCGCATTTTCAATTTAAGGAAAAATAATGACAATATACATCGAGCTCATTTCCGTTATTTATCAATTATTATTGTTGTGTACAAATATCAGGCGATGGAGAAAATTGCATCATTATTAACCCAGGCAAGGTCTCCCAAGAAATAATTATAATATGATGATTTTTTGATTGTTTTGAAACATATAAATCTGATAATACAATGATCACGTGACGCTATAAACATCAGAGCCTCGCCAAAATCATAGCAAACTAGAGTTTTCCCGCCATGCACTCGCATTAAATAAAAAAATTTTATTGGCTTTTGGATTAAGATATGTACACATGTAAGTTAATTTTATGGTAAACATGAGCTACTTCACTTCTTCAAACTATCTCTCAATACCATGCAACCTAAGGCTAGTAGTTCTGTGATAACTACTGTAATCATGCCCATTTGGCAATAAAAGATGATCATCATTTGTCTTAATGGTGTTAAAAGTGATTTTGCACGTAAGAGTAGTTAATAACGTACTTCGAAACAAATGAAAAATTCATTCAAGGTTGTTTGATGTTACCTGCAAATTGTTTTGTCGAAGAAAATTAGTTTCTGTTCGACTTCAATTGATAACTGATCATGGTTTTCTCTTTTTCAGTGGAGGATATGGAGCAGTATCTCCACTATATTGGAGGTGGAGCAGGGGCCCTCGCCTTGACAGGAGTGGCGGCCGCTTCGGCATTCTATTTGGCCAGCAGACCTGCTTCTCAAAAACCACTGTTTCCTTTAGAAGAACAATGTTTGGTTGAACCTGTAAGTATTTTATATAAATTTTAAAATAATTAAATCGAAACCAATGAACTTATCTGAAATGGTGAAACCAAGTAAGAAATCTATTTGCTTAATAATTTCAGTCTTTTTCTCCCAAGTTTTATGTTAACAATTAAAATTGTAGTATTATGAATATTGAAAATTTCAAGATATATTTTTATCTCTATTGATGAGTGGTGTGAAGTAAATTTTGAGACCGTTCCAATTTTTTGGAAAGATAATTTATGCCGATCATATTTTATCGTTCTGATTTTCACAATCTAAACCAATCGCTACACTTTTATTATTGATATGAAATATAAATATTTCAGATGTTGAAAGGGTATCCTCTACCAATTTGTCGTTGGTTCATTTTTTCATCATATTTATATTTGATATAACTCATCGACATAATAAATTTATGTCAGTTGAAATATCTGCAAAAAAACTGGCCACATTAAAGAATTTATGATAGAGGACGATTTTCATAAATCAACATTTTCCCTTCTTCAGGTATACCTGTTTGGCTGTATGCCAGGTTCCCATCACGAGCTATTAATTTCTTGCGTCAAGAAGACATGAAAATCAAAAGTAGAAATATTTTAGATTTCTTGTTTATTTGAAAACATTGAACGGCCTGTTGTTTCGACAGGTTGAAATCGTCATCTTCAGAGATGCGATACTGAAGAACTTGTTTTTGTTGAATATGCTAGATGAGAGTAAACAAAACAATCAAAATTTCAAGGTCAAGTTCTTAGTTTGACAGTTTTGAATAGAAAGTTCACACACGTGAGGATCAACGTCACCTGTCACTCGCACATCTACTAGTACTAGATCGTGTGAAACCTCCTCAACTAGTATTTTGCTGGTGCTAGTACTAGCCACTAGCGACTACCGTGCTAGTAAACCTACTGCGTGTCACCGCGGCTTTAGAAACAGTATGCTTGTAATCACGATTTATCATTTTACATATAATTCTCCAACTTTCATTACCATTTTTGCAAGTAATTGACACATGAGTGCAGAATTAAATTTTTTTTAAATACCATTAATTGATATGTAATCTCTAGTCTGAACATTACAGAGCAAAGTCAAAGAAATGTGTTGCCGTTGATTATTTTAAAATTAATGAAAACCTTTTAATTCACGTCTGTAAAGAATTCCCTATTTTTGTGATAAACTGATTATGCGATCTTTGGTTCCGACCTTTTTTTCTGATTGGGCAAAAAATCAAAAATAACTAACTAAAAAGTTGCGCATGCTGTAGGTGGATTACTTCGAGCACGTAAAAGAATCTAATCCCTGCCTTCGATAATCAGCCTTACTAGGAAAAAACAAACCGATGTTAAATAATTTAAATAACAATAATAGACATATGAATATCGTGAATAAAAAATTGCACTGGAAATTTGGATTCTTATGATACCTATTTGAATTACAATCCTTATTCCGCTTACTGCAAGAAAAACCAGAGACGACACATTATCAATTTTGCTAGTACAGATGAAATCAGTTCGAATTAAGATGAGATTAATTTGAACTTACGTTGGGAAAAAAACTGAAAACTACCGAGCACACTGTTTGCAAAGCATCACTAAAGTGAAGTGACAATCCATTTTCAAATGAACAAATAAAATGGCTCATCCTATCTGCCAAATTTCAGTCTTTATAAAAATAAAACCGGATCTGTTTATTTTGTACTTGTGAAAACAATTATTTTAAAATTTTTTCAAACTTTTCAATCATTTATCCAGTGAGCAGGTTTGTAACTCTATTAGAAATAAGCTTTTAGGAATTTCAACATCTGCACTCTATTTAAGATACTTTTGCTTGTGCATATTTGAAACCATACTTCAAAGATTTTGTAAGGCTGTGATGAATCCACACTTTGCTCTAGGAATTTTATATTTTGCAGTTTTAATCGGATAAGGTAAAATTTCAAATGCATTAAATTAAAAAAAAAAGCTTGATATAATAATAATAATGTGGCATGCCCAGAGCCCAATTTTGAAAAGTTGTTTAAATTTTGAGGAAAAAACTCATGAAGAGGTATTGTCGTATACGTATATCCGTCATAGTCAGAGCAAAATTAAACGGGAATGACGGATGTATTGACATTTAAAAATATTGTGTTTATTTGTTGACATGTGTTTTCTTGTAGTCACCAATATATTTTAATGTTTAAAAATAGAATATCGTATTTTAACATCTATAAATTTGATTCAATTTATTCATTAAACTAATCAAACACACATATGTTTTTAAAGACTTATGAACTTTTATTGATTTTCATACATACACGGTGTCCAGTAATTAGGCTCCCACAGAACAACCACAGATTCCTGAGGCCAAAATAAGACAAATTCACGAAATAAAGCTTAGTGATAAATCGCTCGGTTTGGCCGCTAGAGGGCTTCAAAGTTCCCCTAAAAAATTACTTTTTCTTCAATTAATACCAAACGCTTTGACCAATTTTAACGAAATTTGGTATATACGTATAATTTTAGATGTAGCTTATCATATAAGCCCCAGTCAATCAAAAAATGTCAGTGAATTCATTGAATTCATCGAAACTTTGCGAGGTATTGAAATTTGAAAATTTTGTTTTTGTAATTAAAAAGTCTATTCTGTTAGTGAACTTTTTTGTCTCCTATGAAAATACCGCATCTTCTATAGTTTTGGAGAAAAAAGCATGTTTTGTGAGTAGATGCTGTTTTGTCTCTTTCTATCATGCGTAGATTTGCGTAAGGCTATCTCTCTCTAATTGCCATTGGAAATATTCATGTAAGGTGTTCCAAAATTGCAATTTTTTTATCATGCTCAGTGAAGTTTGAGATTATTATGTTTAATAATCGTGTTGGGTCTTGATACAGAAGTAGAAATTGAAGTTTTTCGAGTCAACGGTGAAATTGTGAAAAAATTTTCTACTACCTGTGTGCATGAATTCAATCAGACATAATTTTTTTTCTCCAAAACTATGGGTTATAAGGCATTTTCATAAGAGACACAAAAGTTTTCAAATGTATTATTCTTTCTCAGTCTAAAAAGAAAATAATTAATTTTTGATACCCCAAAAAGTTCTGAAAAATTTAATCTAAGGGTGGGGTGGTTTTCACCCTTCGCTAACCTTTTTTTGATTAACGAGGTCTATTATAACGAACTACGTCTAAAATTATACCGATATACCAAATTTCGTTAAAATTGGACAAAGCGTTTGGAAATAATTGAAGAAAAAGTATTTTTTTAGGGAGACTTTGAAGCCCTCTAGCGGCCAAACCGGGCGATTTATCACTAAGCTTTATTTCATGAATTTGTCTTATTTTGGCCTCAGGAATCTGTGGTTGTTCTGTGGGAGCCTAATTACTGAACAGCCTGTATAATGCAAAAATAATATCATCTTGTCCATTGTCAAGATAATTCTGAGAAATTAGCGTTGGAATATAAGTGTGATTAGCACGTTCCTGAATTAAGGCGGTGTTTTTTTTTTTTTTTTTAATTGGAAAAATATTTAACAATGCCGAATTTCCAGTAGCCACATAACTAATAATGTGATTTTTATATGTAGAATTGTCTAGCGTCTGTCTTTTACTTACATGGCCGTTTTTTTAAACTATCTTAACCTTCAGTACTATCCCTGTTATGAGCCAGAACTCCAACAGAGACCCGAGACCAAGCGTAGCACAGCGATACATGTTTAACAAATCATCAGTGAACGGTCTGTCCATTTTGTTATACAGGGTTATTGGTAATTCGATGCTAACCCTTTAAGAGGGCATCAGATGAGGAGTAATTTTAACTGTAATATCTATTATCCATTTGTCAACTGTTTTCGAGATATTTCAATTTTTCATTTTTTTCTCAAAAAATTACAATTTAACATGTATAAATGAATTCATTAAAAAAATTC
Organism: Phaenonotum sp. SLE1380; assembly: GCA_033557805.1. Taxonomy (NCBI): domain Eukaryota; kingdom Metazoa; phylum Arthropoda; class Insecta; order Coleoptera; family Hydrophilidae; genus Phaenonotum; species Phaenonotum sp. SLE1380. The sequence continues at coordinate 306 of JAUIMX010000795.1, read as the reverse complement.
ACGGAACATATTTGAAAAAATATTTCTGCATTACTTACCCAATACAATAGCCTTTCATTTGAATTAATACATATTGCAAAAAATTTTATTCAAGGTCAATGCCAAAAAAAATGTTTTTTATCATGCGATCGATGAGGGCTTTCCACAATTTGATTACAATGGTGTTCCTAATATCCATGAAAATTTTTAGCTTTATGGGAATTTTTGCAATGGTACCCCTATTATTAGTGCTGAATTAATAGGTCCGCGCCATATTGTATTATGCTCACCATCGGATGTTTATGAGTGAAAATATTGGTTTGTGTA
>JAUIMX010000794.1:0-10880 GCA_033557805.1 Phaenonotum sp. SLE1380 | reverse complement strand
TTTACCATTTTTTCCCAAAATGCTTCCTTTCAAAGTTATTCTGCTGTACCGGGACTTTTGGATAACCCTGTATAATAAAAGTAAAATTCCAATTAAAGATTGTAAAATTAAATTCACATTACATATAAATATGTATCTTCACATATTGACGTGCAACTTTACCTACTTGAAGTACAATTACATCCACCCCGGTAATTTTACTAACGATAATCTTTTATTGCAAAAGTGGCCTTTGATAATCATGGTAAAAATTTCTTACTGTATATATTTCTTCAATTACAATAAATAAATTCATTTGATGTATTTACCTGACTCAATACAAAATCTTTACAACGCAATATATCATACAGGTAACAAAATCTAATGTTTTTCAATTAAAGTAATATTTTCAACTTCAGAGCATTCGTAGTTGGCTAAAATATTATGCATGCTAGGTACAATAAAACCACCGATTAAATATAATTATAATTACACTAAATTAAATTCTCTCATATCTAGGGTGTTATTGAGCGTTCTTAGGTGACTGAAATAATTTTCACATGGTTGCAATTATACCAAAGTTTAAATATAATTTGTAATATGAGCCTCAGATGTTTCAGTTATCACACTCAGAGGAATGATTCTTTGAAATAACAAATAATACATCACTGAACTAAAGAAATGATATCTGACCATTAGTAAATCTATATTTCTAAAATTACAATGAATAATTTCTTTAAATATAGTTGATTCAAATAAATACAAATTAATTAATATGTTTAATATTCAATTGATCTCAGAAGGTTTAATATTAATAACTAACAAATGAAAATAATAAATAATATTTAACTAAACTATAAAAAAAATAAAGAAATATTTACATTTATAAGTTACAAATTATTAACACTAAATTCTTTTAAATTCAAATCAGCTCAAAGTATTTTGAAGCATTCGTAGTTGGTTAAAAAAATCTCAACGCTAGTAATAATCCAACCACCGATTAAATGTAATCTGTAATATAATCCTCAAATGTCTCAAAAATGAAGGCAATATCTACATTTCTCTTTTAGATCGGCATTTATAAATTCTTACCAAATATTTTTTCAGGTTGGAAACATGATTCAAACAAATACTGTGTTGGGCTAGCCCTGTATTGCATAAATGAAAATGTATTTTGTAAATTGGAGCAAAATATTTCTCAACGAAAAATTTTTATTGGAATTGCAGAAATAATATTCAAAGGACTAAGTATATTTACTAAAATTATATGAAGCTCTTCTCAGTAAATTTATATTTTAGGAACTTATAACTCATCTCGAATTGATTGATGTTTAAATAATACAATGAACTACTACTGTAAAGACAACAAACCTGTACGGTATTCAATATAAACAAAAGTTTTTAACATATATATTGAAAAAATTTCAAAAAGAAATGTAGGCAGTTTTTTACGTATCTGGCACAACTAAAATATCTGATTTTATTTCCAAATATTTGTAGATGTTTCATTATTTTGTTTATGTGATCATTTATTACAGACTTTGAGAAAAAAAAGATTGTCGATAATGAATACCGAAGCATTTGTGCACGTTCAATATCATATGCATCTCCACAAAATAAATAATAGGAACAAAATTTGATAAATATCAGTGCTATTCATTTAAATATCCTACATCTCAATCTTATTATGACAACGTCAATTATTATCAAATGAAAACACGGAATCAAAACACAATTTTTAATACACCAATTGTTATGGTCATCCAAAATTATATTGTTGGCAACAGAGAGAGTGGAAAAATTGAAATACATATTTATAACAAAAGTAAATAAAACGCATTTATATAAAAATATAGTGTATGGAGATGACTTAAATATGGAGGAGAAAAAAATTGATCACGACTAAAACCATCGCAAACATGTGGATAACAACTATTACAACACATATTGGTAGAATCTCAATACATACTTGTTTGGTTTGAAGATATGCTAAGCTAGAAATTGCTTTTAAATTTTCTATAATTACTGTAATTTAAGAACTAAGTAAGCAGAAACCTAAAGTTTTGGAAGCAACAATATTGGTAGCAATGCAAAACAAATCTCTGAACTAAACACACGATAACTACTCACTTCAAGTTTAGCCTTAGGGTTCCAAATCAAGTGCAAGACTATCAACCAACTCTCTCCGAGAAAGAACTCTCACTCTAAACAGTGATTACAATTACCTTGACAATGACCTATTTTACCACACTCGAAGCAAAACTATTATCACTACCTAATCTCATTGCGCAACTATTATAGAAGAACTCTCTCTTCATCGTTTCGCTCTTGTTTATTTTTGGAACGGCCACGGGCTAGAAAAATCGTACACAGAACGTCATTGAAATTCGAAAATATGCGTATTCTCGGTAATAACGAATGCCTCGGTCAAACTTCCTGAACCACGTCTAAAAATCCGGTTTGTAGAGACTTTTTTTCACGGTTCTATAACCCCACTCACGGAGGTAAGTTAGTAACTACGAATGAAGCGGCAAAGACGGGAACAAAAATGTATCACGGCTTTTTGGAATCGCTCCTAAGGTTTTTACACCTGGCCCCTGTGCTGTGGTGAGTCAGACGCGCAGAAAAAAGTAAAAAGCACATACACAACCTGAATCAATGAATATAATTGAGAAACACCGTGTAATCTGGGTTATCCGAACTAGGTTAGCACGCTGAAACTCATATGCACCGAGATTATGGTTACGCAATTAAATTACTGCTCAATTTCGTTTTCAATCGAACTAAATTTCATTTTTACTAGCTGATGGTAAATGCCAAATCGTGGATTCCTGCAACGCGATCGTGATAATTTTTTTATTTTATTTTTTTTTTGTGTTAGAATATGTTGAGTATCAAAACGTGTACTACGAAATGCAAAATTTAAATTATGAAAATTTAAACTGTGGTCTAATAATGCACATCCAGATTAGCTTAGCATTCAAACCTGTTTGGTTAAACTTGCAATTTCTGCATCAGCGGAGGAAATGGGAATTTCTGTCTTTTAATTATCATAAAGCAACAATAACAATTAATAAAATACTACTAGCTACTAGTAACACGCCCTTTGTTGTTAGAGCCTACAATATCTAGAATCTAGACGAAACATTATTTTATTTAAACTGTTTGGTATTAGTTGCGACGTGTTTTAGTTATGACGAAAGGTGGATATAGTTATATTGTTTATTAATAATAAATTGAAGGGTTAAATGAATTTGTGTACAAATTAGAGATTTAGTGAGACGAGGGGTAACGCGACAGTTTTTATGTTATAATAATAATAAATTGAATTATCAAGCGAATCTAAGTACATCATCAATAAAGAGCCACTGCCAACAATATAAACAATATACAAGATTTTTATATACCTAAACTGGAACGTGAAATTGGAAAACAATTTTTCGTAAAGAAAGTTGTTGAAGTTATAAGTAATGAAATATTATGGCATAGAAACTTACTAAGATTTGTTATTGAATAAATCCTACATCAAAATTAGTTACCAAATATTAGTTGGAGATGATGTAAAAATCACAACTATAAAATTGCGAACTTTCAAAAATGCATAAGCAACGTTTTCGCCAAATTCATTTTAAAAATTGAGAAGAACTCTCACATCACATTATGCAATCGTATTCATACTTTTAATCGATGTATGTACGCTGGATTTCACATTAAAAGATCCTCCTAAACGCCTTTAGGGCCCATTCTAAGGTACCCATTGTATTTAGGTGCATCCACAAACCTGTTGTCAGTTTTCAAAGTCATGGATGTACATGGAATGGTTTCACTTTCATAACCTTTCTTGATGATTTATCTAATGATATACCTATTTTTAATACCACTGATGCAAAATTTTAACCTTTTTCAACCATATGCATGCTTAGAGGTTTGCAATCATAAATATTCAATTATATTTGAGGCAACTTGAAAATGTGCTTTTAAAAATTTCAGTGACAAATCCTGTGATTGCTGATGTTTGCATGTCCGATTTACAGAGCTAAAACTTGAAAAATATCTTCCATTTTTAAGGGGAAATAGCTATTCAATTCCTCATTCTGCAAGAATCGCACTTTTCCTGCAAGGAAATGGTTCCTCATTTTTCCATTTCACAGTAATGAAGTAAAATTTTGAAACTACGAAACTCTTCCGTCAGAATTTATTTCGACGTTTCTCTAAACCTGTTACAAATATGACTAAAAAATGAGCCGAAAAATGTTGCTCTTTTACCCACCCATCTGAGGCCAATAACTTTGGAATCTTTCAAAATATAGCCCAAAAACCGATGTCATTGAATGTGAAAATCTCCAGCCTACAGCTTCATTGCAAATTACATAATATTTGTTTGGTTTTTGAGAAAATTATGCAAAATTTGAAAAAAGTAGCACCCCAATACAATAGTACCTTAGAATGGGGCGTATCGGCGTTTGGGCATCTCATTTATAGTGAAATCCAGCGTACATTCAAATAGACACCCGCATATTCATGACAAATAATTATTTCTCTGTTCACTCAATTTTCTACCGGCAGAACTGGATGACTACGAAGTTTGGTGTCAGAGAGGGTTCGTTTGACATATTTATCAATCATTCATTAAACTGATTGGTTATACAAACAGCTTGATTTCCTAATTTTCAAAGGTTTGGGTCTCTTTTTTCACAGATTTATTATGGGGCCCGCCTTACGCATCAAAGGCTTATTTGGGCGCGCTTTCTGAATCCAATTCAAATCTACAATCACCTACAGTTCTAACCCTGCAGAAACAAACGTTTTCTTCCATACAGAAAAAATACTATTTTCCGCAGGATATCGAACCTGCCCTCACTGGGTATCACCAGAATAGAAATCCATACGAATGCGAGACTACCCACAGCTTTGCCGAAGACAGTATGTTGAAGGAGTTTAGAAAGGTTGATTTTTGTTGAACGACTTTTGTAGAACAACAAAAATCGGCCAACTGAAAATCGAGGAAACTAGTTAATTGAAAATGGCGCCAGCTGCTGCTGTTCGTGCGAGTGTTAAAATTATCAAAGGATTTTTAATCAACAAACTTGTAAAGATTCTTGTGGAATAGGCGTGAATAAGTGGCACAAAAAACGCAGCATCTGGATGCGTGATTGGATAAAAAAGCAAAATAAATAAAGAGTTTTGGCAACTATTTTAAAATAACTTGCTACAGAGGATATAGAAGCGAATGTCCAACGAACAGTATGAAGAACTTTCCAAAATTGGAAATACTTTCAGAAAAAAGCTCTTCCTACAGCATTAAAGTTACAAATAACTCGAAGATATTTGCGTAAAACCGATGACAACAATCTTTAGTTAAATTAACAAAAGCTGTTCAACTAAAGTCGAAATGCATATTTATAATGGTATTTTTCATCGATTTTTGTTGTTCTACAACAGTCGTTCAACAAAAATCGCTCTGTCTAAACCAATCTTCACGTCTATAAAATTTATTACTCTATGAAGGAAGAAACAAGAATTGATCCATCGTAATAAATATTAGGATGTCACGAAGTATGTGGCCAATTTCTTATATGCTAATAGTAGACGCATAAAGCTTCAAATATTAGAAAAAAATAGTATTTCGATAACTTTTTTTATAACTACTGTTATGATTCCCTTTTTCGTTATACAGAGTGGAGCAAAAGACCGGAAACAAATTATTTCTAGCTAAACGTAAATTCCAAGCAACATCTAGTTTGGCACAAAGTTTTTGGTGAATTTCATTTTAATCTAGGAACTCCACATTTAAGTCTATGACGTTATTTCCGCGTTAATTATGACAACATTTATTCTGAATGGAACAACCATGTATACAAGGTGGTGTTTCAGAAACTTTTTGGGTACGAGTAGAACAAGTCAGACGATGACGAAACTTCAAATAAAATCTCTCTAATTATCGAGTCATAATTCCTCAAAGATGGGTTACGAGCAATAGTTTTTTGTTTTTATCTCTAGAATTGTTTGAGTTAGAAATATGAAATTTGAAATACATCAGGCTCATTTTTATTGTTAATTTTAGTTTAGCGTTTCGATCCGGGACTGTTTGTGCACTCTGTAATGCTACCCATACACGTTACGATCTGCACTACTGTTTGCAAGACAAGAGCATAGATCTGAACGTGTATGGGCGCTTCTCAGGTCTTGCGAGTGTGCGTTTGGTCTGGTCTTGCTAACAAGACTGTTCGTAACAGTATGCAAACAGTACTGTATAACTTTTTAAACCAGCTATGGCTATCACCTTTTGAACATACAACTGTGAACTGTACTTCAACCTTTTTGACAACATCTCTTGATGAAAGTTTAGGCTTATTTCGGAAAAGACGCGAGATGCATACTTCCTTATTGGGGTACTTTACACCTTGATGTCCTCCACTTCCTGCTTTCCTATTGACAGAAACTAAAGTGTTGCAGTAGAAACTTTGCCAACAGTAGATTTTGGAAATTTAAGTCGATGACTCAACTTTCTCAAAGTCGGATGAGGATGTTCCAAGTTCATGTGCACTATCAACTTTCGAGGTGTAAGACCGTCGAATGAAGAATAATTCTTCCTCCAGAATAAGACGACAAGGGGAAAATTTTAAAATGCAACAAACTGTTCAGAAATATTTTGAAAAATAATAAGCTTAATAACAATCGAGAATAAGGTGTTTTGTAACTAATTTCCTGTTATTTCTCAGTTTACCTACCAAACGATTTTTTTATATTTCAAATGGTTATAAACGGAAAACCTTGTCAACAATATGATTCATCTTCCATCGTCAAATTCAAGATACAATAATAAAGACACTTGATTATGCATTTGTTTATGAAAAATCATCCAACTTAGTACATATTAGTAAAGTATTTTCTGATTTAGAAGTGTAACCGCTATTTTGTATAATAATAAAACTCTTCAATTTTCTATGTTTCGACAAAACAAAGTTGTCTTCGTTAAAATGCAATGTATAAATAGAATAAAATAAAAATTGTTTGTGAAAATAAAACCTTTTTAAATAGTTGGAAAAACATTCGAATTTTTTTCTGGTATATCGAGATTAAACCAATCAACAAACTAATTGAAGAAATTTTCATTCATAATTTTATAACATTTTTTTGAAAAAAATAAATGTGTACACGCATTTGAATCAGTTTTGATATTCATACTTTCCGAAATGAGTATTTTTTTATAATTATTTAATTATGTTCGACCTTGTTATAAAAAATTTATGTTGATACAATTTATTTTTCAATTGTTGTGACTTGGTACTAATACAAATTTTGTTACAATTGTGACAATTGATTTTGTACACCACATTATTTTTGTAATATTAGTTATTTAGGATTTCGCGTTTACGAACATTTTTAAATTGGCGGTATTTGTTGTGAATGTAGAAATTTTTCAATGTTTTTCTTTTTATATTTTGGATTTGGATTCATGATATTCTTGTTATTGTTTTTTTTTCTAATTTATTGACCCTGGTTGCTGAGACCATTAGCCAGTTTGCTAATATTGATGTTGTTATCGTTAGTAGTGTTATAATCTATTTTATTTTTTGTTAAAGTTTTCCATTATTATCCAATGATAATAGTTTTCTAAAAATGCCTCTCATATTTTATTCAAATTTTCATTTCAAAAAATTTTGTTCAATAAAATTGAAACTTTATATATTGTATTAATTTTCATTGCTTTAGGGTGATTCAAATTAAAGTTCATGTATCTCCAGCTATGTGTTGTCTTATACTATTTTGTGGTTATAGATTGGTCAACATTATGTAATATAAGTACATTTAAGAAAGGAATTTTGTTATTTTCTTTCAATTTAATAGCAAACTTCAAATATATATATTTTTTTCTTCTTAGGTTGGGTTTGCCTTTATTAAACTACCAAGTGCATTAGGTACATTAAATTGAATTAAAAATAGGAAACTTACAAGCTAAGTAGAAATACAATACAATAAACATTCATTACAATTATGTAGTTAATAACTTTTGTCAGATACATTTGAAAATCATTATTAAAACGTACGTTTTTATTTATTGTGTGTACCACATGAGTTTCAATCGTTGCATGCATTTCACAAAAGTTTTCTACTGTATAATTGTAATGAATGTTTACTGTATTGTATTTTGATTTTGTTTGTAAGTTTCCTATTTTCTATTTAATTCAATGTACCTAAGTTGTGCAGTATTAAAACATAAATAATGATCGAAAAGTATGCCACATGGTAGTTTAAATATGAAATATAATTTATTTTTGATTAAGAATTATTTGTTATGACAATGACATAGCAAAAAGCGAATACCTGGGACCGGTAAGTAACAAAAAAAAGACAAAACTTGTTTAATCGTTTGATATTTTATCTTGTAAATTAATACGAATTAATCTCTGCTGTAATCTGAAACCATTCATCTTAAAGTTGGGTTTTCGTTGGGCAGCAAATTTAAAAAACTCAACACAAAATATTTTCCAACAAAAATCAAATAATTGAGGTTACTATAATCGAAGTAATCGGAGTATAGAATCGTTGGCATTTGTAGATATCGGAATGCACGTTATGCAATCCAAAATGTTACATTTCAAAAGTGAAACCGATGAATTACTTGATCAGAATACATACACCGATAATGCCTCCAATTTCTTTCAAACTGAGAAGACGACAGACAATGTTTCTGCGTCGAAAATGGTCCACAAACTACTGACTTAATATATGTTTCCATTGTGTTCAAAAGCACTAGTTAGAGAATCAGGAACTAGGTGGAAATGACTGCCCACGATAATTCTGACTCGTTTAAGTTATTATTTACACACCCCCGCATGCCAGTGCCATTTCTTACAAAGCCCGACGAAGTTCTGACAAGAACTATTGCACGTTACTGTCAGGTTTAAAAAATCGCAGATCGATACGCGCTGTCGATACCTACAAATCATAACACAACTTTTGTCCTACCTTAAAAGGAGAGAAGGAAAATTGCACACGGTTCGAGACAATGGGTGCTTTTGTAACATTTCGCTCGTTTTTCATTTTGCCTAGCAAATTTTAGTAAATGTTAACTTGTGGATGTGAAGTATGAAATTGCACAACCGTTTAAAATGCAACTGGCACACTTGATATAATTGTTTGGTATGCAAGACGAACACTGGACGTGAAAAGAAGCTAAAATTCAACTAACTCAGGTCTGAACTAACCTCAAAAATTTTGACGTAAAACCAAAACATTTATTTTTAATCGCGGAATTGAAAATGTTGATACGCTAATCAGAATGTTTTCCCGTCGCAATTTTTCGTTGTAATGGATTAAAAAAGATTAGTAATAATAGGTAAACAACATAATTGAACCGGGATGCGGGCTTTTCAACAAATGTTTATCACGCGAAGCGGTGTTTGAAGTCTCGCGCAGTTGACTTCAATTTTATGTCAACTACGTACCGAAAATTCTGGTGGAAATAACCAAAATTTTTCGCACATTCTATACAGGCAATACGGTGGACGCAAAGATAATTTTTCAGACTTGAAATGAGTACACCTTTACACGCTTTGTAAATTTAGAATTAGATACGAAAACAAACTGGTATTCTGCGCATTTTCACCAATTGCGCGTCGAAGATTCACCACATATTTTTCTCCTTTATTCTACTGTTTAGATTTTAACATTTATAGGTATTTTTCGAGATCTAAATTTTCCTGGAACTTTTCAAAGGTTTCCTTTAATACTAATGAACTTCTTCTATATAGTTTTATGACATACAATAATATAGGTAATTTGAAAAAAACATAGAACAATTGAAAAGAAAATTGGTTTTTTTTGAATCAATAATTTTTAATCTAACAGCTATCTTGATATTTACATTTTCCAAAAACATACTCAAATGGACTAATGCTCAGATTCTGAAAAGAAATATGAGCAATATTTTTATAAATACCATGAAGATTATAGTAAATATAGCATATAATTCAATGAAATCTGTTCATTTTTGTGATAAAATTATAACTAGATAGAAATACAGTAGCCCTTTGACAAATCCAAATTTGCTAATATCTTGACTTGACGTAATCACAAATAAATAAATTTTTTCCACATTGTCATCTACTACCTGTCTGCAAATGCTGTTATAAAAAAGTTTGAAATTTTTTACTAGTTTACGTTGGAACTGATACCACTTTGTGAACAAGATCTTTTGCACTGCAGCAATATTTTTTTTCATAAATTATCGAATATTACTAATTTAATATATCCTAAAACAGCTTGGTAGTACCTATAACAACACTTGTACTTCACGTGGGGCAGTAGAGAATAAGCAAAGAAGTGGTGATTCAAAAAAAAAACTACGCTGAATGAAGATAGACTGATGATCAGCAAGCAACGATAAAAAATCGGCATTACAAATGAAAAATGAATTGCATGAAAACTAGGAGATAAACATTCATGTTTCAACAGTATAACGTCTTCTGGAAGATTTTGGATTACATGGACGATGTCCCATCAAATAAAAACCTTCAATTTCTGCAAAGAACAGGAAACTACGTCTTGCATTTGCTAAACGCCATACAGCATGAACTCGTTCGAAATGGTCAAATGTGTTGTGAAATGATGAAAGCAATTTTAATTTAGTGTAATCTGATGGCATAAGGTATATGTGAGACGTTCCAGTAAACAAACGATTTGATGTTTGATACCAAATCCCTACAGTGGGGGTGGGAATTTTATGGTTTGGGGATGTTTTTACTGCTAAGGAGTTGCACCTTTAGCTAGAATAAAAGGGATCATGAATCGTTTTATGTATGCGGAAGTATTGCAGAAGTATACAGGGTGTTCCAAAAGTATGGACCCCCTGAATAACTTTTTAGGGTCGCATTTTCCGGGAAAATGTTTCAGAC
>JAUIMX010000793.1:0-10882 GCA_033557805.1 Phaenonotum sp. SLE1380 | reverse complement strand
ATGCCTGGTGCCATAGAAACAGACAAGGAAATAGTCCAATGCACATGATTATTTTGAATTACCGCCGCTACCTCTAGTTTGATGTCATGTCCTGGATGCGCAGTAGCATACCTGTTTATTTCTACCATGAGTATCATCAAGTACACAGTGAACCATAATGGTTCACTGTGTACCACTTAACTTTGGCTCACTGTGGGACAGAGATTGTTTAATTTTTTTACCGTTAAAAACTCCAAAATTTTAAGATTATAATCAACTTTTCTCCTATCATAACTAAGCCAGAGTAGACGGTATTCGAAAATAATTAATAACTTAGTGTATATATTCCTGTAGTAACAAAAATAGGTTGTTTTTTTTTGTAAAGGTTCGCTGTGGGACACGGTTCACTGTTGGACAGTTTACCGTACATATTTTTATGTAGTACGATAATAACTTCTAACTTCAAATCATTGTGCGGGGTTAGCAGCCTCTCAAAATTTTCAATTTACATTTACACTTAGTATGAAAGCCTTTTAATATTTTTAGATTTTGACATTAAAATTTTTGAAATCGTCCATTTGTTTAGAAGATACAGGGTGTTGAATTTCACGTGGGACTTTCATTTTAGACATAATTGTTGTCTTTAAACTCAACATAACAAAGACAAATCGACATCTTCTAAATAAAATGACCTAGTTCAAAAATTTGTACACTGATGTAATGGAAATCGAAAGATCTTTTCAACAATATATCACACTGCCCACGGGTTTGATTGAAACGCAATTATTATCATCACTAAGTATCTCTATTTCAAATGAAAATTGGTTTAATGGTTCAATTGTTATTGTTAATCCCTAAAATTTATGACCAGCGCAGGGCTTTCATATAATGTGTAAATCAATTCCATGTTTCATTTAAAAATTTTGAGTTATTGCTATCCCTGCGCAAGAAGTTGAAGTTATGTATCAATATTATACTTCAAAACATGCGTCCCTTAAATGAAAATCGACCGGTTTCAGGATTTCCTCATTAATATTGTTATTTCCGAAATAATGGATTTATGCGCTACTTTATGGTCTCACTGTATGTTATTTGACTACACAAAGAGCTAAGCTTTTGGTTTCAACTTTTTACAAATAATTAGCTTTTCTTCATTTGTTATTCCAGCAACTAAACACACTTACTAAAATTTTACTTTCATATTGATTGATATTTTTGCTCAAAATTTTCCCGGGCAGCCTACTCAGCTAAAAGGACCTGGGGAGAACACTGTTGAAATTTCTGCTGCATTATGGCCTGATGAAAGTAATTGTTTGTTTGTGAAAACTTGCTATGAATAAATGTTACCGAAGATTTTTTATATTCAATTATCATAAAATACTATTATACATAATAATTTGAGAAATTTAGTTCCAATTTGATTTGATTTGATTTGAAAACAAAAAATTATAGTTGTAATTGTCACTTTTTAATTTTTTAATACATTTTCATACTCTGTTTATCAGGTGAAAGACCCTATCAGTGCAAGGTATGCAACAAAGGATTTACAAGTAATTCTCAACTTACCGTACACATGGGGTCAGCACATTCCTTTGTTTGCCCAATATGTTTACAAGGGTTCACATCCTCAGCAAGTTTGGCGATACACACCAACTCATGTAGCCATGTCAATCGTAATTTACCTCAACCACAAATGTACTCCAACGTTATTGATTCATACAATTTGAATGAAAAGAAATCTTATCAATTATAACAGTTAGAAGTATTCTAGATTTATGGTTCTCAACTATCAGTATTATTTGTGATCTATAGCATAAAAAGCATATATATTTTCATTTATTATGTAACTTATTCATGCAAATATACATTTAATTACTAGTATAAAATCTTTTTATTATCTGAAATATAAATATGTCCTTGTTTATGAATGTGAATAGTACAATATTACACATGTTACAAGTACAGGTGGAAAGAAACTCATATCTTTTAAGACTATAAAAGAAGAGTTTTTTTTAAATACCATCCGCCTATTATAATTGAACTTTTCGATTACTGATCGAATAATAATATGACTTATAACGTGAAACTAGTTATGTAACATACTATTTTTGAGATATATATGATGATACTTTCTCTCTAAATACAATCTACTGGGATCAAATTAATATTCCCAACAAACACAGGTATGTTCTTAGTACGTACTTTTTGGGTACTCTAGGTACTAGTATGTATTAAGAACCTACTTTGTAGGTACTCTAAAGTACCTACTTTTTAGGTACCTACCAAGTAGGTACTTGGAAGTACATACTTTTTAGGTATCTTTCAAATACATACTTTGTAGGTACTTGGAAGTACATACTTTTTGGGTACATTTCAAGTATTTACTTTGTAGGTACTTTGAAAGCAGCTACTGTTTGGGTACCTTCCAAGTACGTATTTTGTAGGTGTTTGAACGTACTTAGAAGTAAACTTTGTTATCTCCCTGTAATTATTTATGAGAACTGCATAATGAATGAACAATAATTAACAATTGCTATTTTAACGCTGCAGATTTTTGATACATATTTATTTATCATCCTATTGTAACAATGACAACGCAAAAAAGAATAATAAATAGTTATTTTGAAGTACTCAAGAATCTTATGTGAGTTAAATAAAATGAGTGATTATATTGAAACAAATTGGTGACCCCGACGTGATAATGCAGGAGCAACTAAGAGAACTATTAAACGATGAGGATTATGCGCTTCTGCAATCAATTTTCAACTGCCAGGGTATTAGGTAAATTGTTTTTACAAATAGAAGTGCAATTTTCTCTAAGAAACATAAAAAGCGACAATACAAAGTATGAGCTCTCGTAATAGCCCTACCGCAGGAAGTTGTGATGTCAATCATTGATGTATTTTAAGCACCCTTGTCATCAAACAAGTATTTAAACCTGAAGAAAACCCTTATTGATGATATACTAATAGCAAGTAAAAACAAATTAGAGCATTTAAAATGGTATTCAAACGATTAGCAGAGTTTGGAATAAGCATTAAAACTCCAAATGCTTTTTCGGTGTTGATTCTTTGAATTTTTAAAGTCATGAAATTACAAAAGACGGAGTAGCTCCTTCTCGTCAAAGAGTAAAAGTTATCAACAATTTTCCTTCTCCACAATCAATCAGTCAAACACAACAATATATAAGTATGGTAAATTTTTACCATAGATTCATACCAAAATTGTCTTCATTAATCAACCCCATCCATTCACATATAAATAAATTATTAAAAGATGGAAATAAAAAATTGTCATGGCCTACACAGTGTGAAACGGCTTTCAAAGAAATAAAAGAAAAATTAGCTAATTGTTGTATTTTAACACATCCAACAGATCATGCTAAAATCAAATTAACAGTAGACACTTTAGATTGCTCTAAAACAGATCCAATAGCGATCGTTGAAGCGTCTACTGTTATTTTAATTTTAGCATGATCTATTGGATGTGTGGATTTGTAACTTTTTCCATAAGAACCACACTGTATATTTTCATGACTTAATGACAAACAATTTCATTATAATTATGAATAATAGAAAGTTCGTATCACTTCTCCAACAGCATATTATCGGTCTAATATTAGAAGGGCATAAGTTCAAAATTGGTAGTTTTACAAGAAAATCAAAAAACTGATTAAAAAAATACGCAGTACAAGATATGGCATTTGAATCGATAAATTCGAACTTGTCATATTAGGCCGGCGATATTCTACATACCGTATATACCATGTATAAAGCCGACCAAAAAAATTTTACTCTTAATTCCTGAGGTGGAAAAGGCGAGGCCTAGCCCGAGCCCGGTCCAGCCTAGCCCGGTCTGGCCTGCCTAAACCCGGTCCGACCTGCCCGAGCACGGCCTGCTTTGTCAGGCCAGGCCAAAAGCCCAATTCCCGGTCAGCCAAGCCCAGTCCTCGGCCAGCCAAAGCCAAGCCAAGCCCGGTCCTCGACCAGAAAAGACAAGCCATGCCAAGGGAAGCTGAGCCAAGACATCAAGTCAGCCAAGCAAAACCAAGCTCGGTTGGTCACCTCAGCCTGCCGGGCAAGCATAGTTGATAAATTTATGTTGCAAGTATTTCAACGCTGCTAACCACGCGCGCCATCTGTGATATAATAGCTCAACTTCGTACGAAATGCAGTTAGATAATTAACCATACAATAAATAAACGCAAATACATAACAAACCGCCGGTCTTACCAAACATTTGAATCCCCTTTGAAAATAAATGTCCATTTCTAACTCATACCATTGAATAATATTAATCAATGCTCATACTAACTTCTAAATTTTGAAGATTATGGCCGTGAAAAGTCAATAATATACATCTTTGAGCTAAATGTCTCAAGATATCCAGAAATTATCTTCATTAGAACAATATTTAAGATTTAATTTTCGTTAAATACATTTAACTAAATACTTATTTAAGACCAGCCGTAATTGCTGTATTAACAAATTGATCAGAACAAAAACGAACGAAAATATAAGCATGAATTACTAGGCATACTTATGAGGCCACTAATAATAGAATAAAAAGATATGTTGTATACCTTTAATTTTGAGCTAGTTTATAAATAACACGACCAAATAGTAAAGAACTTTTTACTTCACTTTTATACTACAATTTTTGCTGATGAAGACAAATAAAATATTATTATACGAAAAGCGTTGTTATCTAAATAGGAAGAATTAATAATAAGGAACATGTGAGTACACTAATGTTAATTCTAAGAAGCAACAATACAAAATGATTTTTATGAATTATATAATTTATTGATACGAATACATAATAATTACATGGATACAAAATCTTTTGATTGACAGCCATATAAATGATCAATACTTATGCTTAGGGGCTAGTATTACTTTTTGTTTACAATAATTTGGGAAAGGCACAACATTTGAATGGCTAACTAACAGTCATTTTAAAGTATTGGGCTATCACATAATAAATTGATGTATTAATTACAAATAATTGCGTCAGCACATGTGAAAACCATTCTAAATTTTTATACTGAGAAAAACTGCCTTGAATAGAACATCTGAAAATACGATATCAAATATAATTTAAATTTGCGTCATTAAAAGGCAGATAAGTAAATTCTTGATTGAATTGTTGTAATTGATGATCAAGAAATAAAATAATATTCTTTAGCCTGTTTAACATTTAAATCGTTTTTTTTTCTATTTTTGATTTCTAATTATTTTGATGTTTTTAAAATTTAGAGGTGTTTATTTTGAAACATGTTGCTGTGCTAATTATTGAAGATTTTGTTAACAGGGAAACACATTTTTTCTTTTGATTTTGGTCAATTTTTTAATGAATATTTATCTTCGCCATTTTTTTAAGGCAAATTGTCACTTTGGATTATATCTTGTTATGTGTTTTCCACTTTTTCTAAATTCATTACATAAATGTATTTTCATAATTTATTTTAGTCTAAATTGATATGCTGAATAAAAAATAAGACATAGAGAAAATATTTTGATTTTGTTCCCATAATATTCACTAGTTGTAAGTATAAAAAGAAGAATATCTTGTATGGAAGCCCTTCTTGTTACTGGTGGAAGTATATTGAATTTACATAATTGGAAAGTTCAATGACAACATGGAAGAAGCATGGTATTAAACAAATCGTATATGAGTATAGTTTGTAACAAATTATGAAGAAATTATTCATCGTACAAAAACATTCCTTATGTTGTTTTTTTGGGGAAATGATAATAATGTATTTTGTTACATTTTCAGAAGGTGCAAGTTTGAACGCCTAATGCTTCAAGTCCATATAGCGCATAGTGTTTTACATTTTGCAAGTTAAACATTATGAATCTATTTGTGGCATGATTTAAAAAATAACTGCTTATGAATGAGAATGTCAGTGAATATGTCGATAAATAATGAAAAGATATTTGATTTTTTGCAATTACAACAGACTTGGATTTGAAAAACTATACTATCACAGAACGATATGTATCAAAAATAATATTTCATAGATGTTCATTACGGTACAGCAAAGTTTTAAAGTTAATTATTGAAAGCCCTAATCACTTAATAGAGGTATAGGCATTTACATATTGAAGTTTTTCGCGTTTTAAAGCAACATTTATTTACCAATTTCTAGAAGTAATATGTAATTTTAGATTTAATTGAATATCTGTAAAAATGTGTTTGCAAATGAAATAATAACAATTAGTTTAGAGAAAAAAAACTACTTGAAAAAATAGGCTTTCAGTAGACTTTTAAAGATTAACAGGTTTGCGGTAATGATATCGTAATAATTCAACAAGAAGCTATAATGAATCAAAGGATATGATGTAAAAATAAGTATGAGTGTGCATGTTTTTTGTTTATAAATGATAAACTGTTTGGGAATTTCATTGATTTAATTACATGTTGTGAAAAAATCCATATTGTTGGGCAATTATAATGACAATCCAATTATTACCAAATATGAAAATTGATTGCTAGTGGTTCTAATTTTTTGTGACATACTCCTTGAACCAAAAAATAAGATTTAATCGGATTTATCTAAATACAAAATTGCTTTTTGAGAAAGCTATTCAATGTTAGAGTTTACAGAAGTACATTTTTTTTTTCGTAAAATTAGGATGGTCTGATAAATTTACATGATTTTTACTGTAATGTACTTGATTAAGGTAAGACATGTTTTAAGATAAATTCAACTATTCAAAGTAAACCGGAAGTCCAAAAAACACAGATGCATCGCCATAAATTCGTTAACATTTTTTCAGTTGTCAGGAAAATCATTTCATTGTTTTTCCAAAAAGAAACATCCATTACAATATTTCTTTGTATTAGCTATTTTTTACATATCTATTACGCTTTAGCCATGTATATTATAAAGTGAAATATGATCCAAAATGCATTCTTTTTAGATTAGAATAAATGTATTAAATAAACAAGTCAGTTATTTGTATATTAATCTTATTGAAATACCAAAACTTGGGATCAGACTTTATTTTTCACTTTGAACTACTGAATTTATCTTAACACATATATTCTACTTTCATAGCAAAAATTATGGAAATCGGTGAAGGCAACCTAATTTTATGAAAGACAATTTTTATCGGAAAGCTCAACAATAGATAACTTTTTAAGGAAGCTATTTCAAATACAGATAAATTTTGGGTAAATCTTCTCATTTTGGATACCAGGAAGCGATGTCCCCACCTATCTAGGGAAGTTCAAATAATAGTTTAATTTTTATATAATATTTTTTGTTGTTCTTTGCCTGTGGAGCAAAATGAGATTTGGGATGAGACAGAGTATCGACAGTATTATAATAAAAGATATAGATTTGTGGTATCACACTTCGAAAGTATTTTAAATGAATATAAAAAAGTGAATAAGATAAAAAAGAATTAAGGATAATAATCGTAAAATAACTACATTCTTTTCCCTTTCAACTGTACGTTCATGCTCATTACTCCAATAAAGTTGCTATAGTTATTCTAGAAACAATATTTTTAATAATGCCTTTGTTTGAATTATATTATTTCAATAAAATAATGTGCTATGAAATTATTTTTCGGATTTCTATGAGTACTCCTTCAAATTGAACCCAGGCCTACCTGGGTTCAATTTGAAAGAAATTTTCCTTTATATCACAACTGATTGCAATTCTTGTTGAAAGAATTGTAATGTAAAATTTTTTTTGTTTTGTAAATTGATCTTACACCTAAGTTGAAAAGATTAATAATACTCCGTTGTCTTGCACACAGGCAATAACGCTAGTATCCCAAAAAATATTTCTGTTGCTTGCAGAGCCAATTGTATAGAACATATAATATATTCAAATCTCAGAACAACACTTTGCCAAACCAAAAAATAGACAACACCCAGCGCAGATGGAATGGTAAATAAAATCGAAAGTATTATCGGCCACCCTGTAATAGAAATATTAAAAATAACTAAAACTTAGTTTCTGTACAACTTACATTTTTCGGTAAGATTTCCTTTTCTCGCTATTACAACTCTAACAACTTCTAAAATACACACTGATATCAATATACCAAAGTCAGTAGAAAAATTCTCCAAATTCAAATTTACTGCTTTCATTATATTTATTCCGATTTCACAAACAGCAAATAATCCAAAATAATAAGAGTTCAAATATAACAAAACTTCGAATGTTAGTGAAGTATTCATTTCGGAATAATTTTAATATTTGTAAACCTGCTTTCAATCAAAACAAATCGAATTGAATCGAGCCATTGTTGCCAACTTTGCTAAAAAAATAGGCGTAGCTTTATTGTAATTTTATTCCATTTCAATTGTTTGTATGCTTTAAAATTGTGTGAAATAATCTTTCTTCTCTTTGTTTCAAGTCGATAACTGAACTTTATGCAAATAAATGTGAAATTATTAAGGAAATATTTCAGTTACAATGGGTTCTACGTACGCCAATGGTATGATGACGTAATGATACGTCAGTCGATCGCTAAATTTAAATGTGGGTTGGGGCGGGGTATATGCAACACAATCAATAATTTACTTATTCATTGCAGTGAGGGCTTTATTGAAATTACACACAAACATAACAAGAACTATAATTTATTATGAACAAAATATATGAGTACAAAATTTTATAATAAAAAATGATTATAATATAAATGTGGTGTTTATTACATGGAATGAAATGAATATCACATATTATCGCCATTTGTCAAAACAATTGAGTTCTACATTTGAAAAATTTCTAGAATTCGTATTGTATTTAGAATTGTTTTATCTGAATTGACACTGTACATGCAATTATTCTAATAAAAAATAGCAATAACTTATATCACAAGTGTAATTGCAAAATGAGCAAAAGATTCACATTATTGGAAGTTAATTAATTATAAAAAATTATTTTTGCCTATTTTGATATATTAAATGTAACTTTCTTTTGAAGAAAGCAAATAATTGTCTGTTGATTGTTCCGTTCATTATTATTTTTACATTACAAAACCTACGATTCATAGTTTGTTCTATATAAAAACATGCTATAAAAATGTTCAACAAATCACTCTAATATAAATTAGGCTTATAAATAACTGGAATTAAAATTATGAACACTTAAGTCATAGTCATAATTGCGAGAGGAATTTGAACTCTAGACATCAGTAATATTCAGGTGTTTTGCACACAGGCAGTAAAGTAAAAAATCCAAATAAAATTTCAGCGACTTGGAAAGCTAGTTGTATTGCAGCAATTATTCGTTCAAACTTCAAAGGCTTGTTCTGCCATCCTATTGTATATACAATACCTGCTGCAGAGGGAATAGTAAACAGGATTACTACTATAACTGTCCAACCTTAAAAATATAAATAGGGTGTTTACACCTACAATTGTATTTTACTGTTAATTTAATAGTACTTACATTTCTCAGAAATATTCCCCTTGCGAGTAATAAGGACTCTTATTAATTCTAGAATAAAAACTCCCAATAATACCAAAAAATCAGTTTGGAAATATTCTAAAGGTAATTGTGAATTTATAGCTTTAGCGGCATTCATGCCAATTTCGCACACGGCAAATAAACCAAAATAGTAAGAATTCACATACAACAGCACTTCGAAGGTTAAAGCAGTATTCATTAAAGGAAACAGCTTAAATAAATAAAATTCCGACCGCTTGCAAATAAAATTAAATAAAACAATTCGAACCCAATTGTACATGAAGTAGGTTAACCCTTTTGTAGCAGTAGTGCCAACAGTTTCTTTTGTTTACTAGGGTTTTTTTTACTATATTTCTCCCAATCATTCCTCGTCGGCTAGTTAATTGTTTCTTTGGTCATTCGTGATATGAATTCCAAAATGAATGATACATTCAATAATTCGAGCATTTAATATATTCTTAATTTTCTGTTTGGTAATTCTGTGAGCCAAAATAAACATAGCACGCCAATGGTTACTGCTGTCACTTTGACGTTGACAGTTTAAAGCACCGCAAAACACAGCCGCCTCTAATTCAGGCATGGTATTAATAAATTCAAGCAATAATGAATAAAACAGAAAATACACACATTACATCCAACTCACAACATGATCTCTATATCCAAGAAATTGAAGGAATTGATGATTACTGGGGGCCAACATTCAGGTAAATTGGGGCGTACCTCGAGTTTGCAACAAGACATCTAAATTATAATTTTTTATTTAAAATAATGAACTGTACTTGAATTCAAATTATTTCTCATTTTAGGGCTGTTTACGACAATGATGAGCAGAAGGATTTTCTTGGAAAATTAGAAGAGAGAATTCGTCATCATGATAAGGATATTGAGAGACTTTGCAATGTATATTATCAAGGTTTTATAGAATCAATTAGAGAATTGTTAGAGGTTAGATCTCAGGCGAAAAAATTAAATGTAAGTATTTGAATCTTGAGTTGCTGAATGAGAAAAATGATCAAATTTAATTTACAGAATGAGGTCGTTACGTTAGATAAACAATTGCAACTTAAAGCACAAGGTATATCCAAATCGGGCACCGAATTATTACAAGCTCGAAAAGTGCAAAATAATATTGCAGTTGTTATAGAAGAATTGAAATTATGTCTTCCTGTACTCACTACATATTCAAAATTAAAAAAGCAGATAGCTGATAAAAGGTAAGATTTATAAATTTACTCATAGATTAATTGTAGTAGGTGAGATTATGAATTTATTGAAATGAAAATCAAGTATTTTGATTTACTAAAGTCCAAAACTATGAAGAAGTGAAAAATAATTATTTTCATTGTAGATTGAGTTTTTGCTTTGTTTAGCAGTCTAGAAAATTGTACAATGTACAGGCTGCACCAAATTCGATGCGAATATAGGGTATCTCAATAACTGTAAATGATAGAAGAAAACTAACCACGT
>JAUIMX010000792.1:0-10883 GCA_033557805.1 Phaenonotum sp. SLE1380 | reverse complement strand
AGAGCATCGACACACTGTAAAATAAGTTGCGAAGATATCTTAACCTTAGAAATTGCAGACAATGCCGCCTTACTGTCGGTCATGATTGAAATTGATCACCCAACCATCCCCGCAGAAATAATTGCGTTTGCACTGCTCAGAATGACATAGAGTTCCGTTTGGGTTGTTGATGAGTGCTGCATCAGCTTGTAAGATTCCGAAATATTCAAATTCTCAGAGTACACGCCCGATCCGCAAGCATTTTTACCTTTAGATCCTTCTGCATAGATACTTAGATTATCAGATGGTGTGCTACCCTCCATCTTCACTGTAAATTTATTAGTTAATCTGTAAACAGGTGCAATTTGGTCGGTAGTTCCACCCAGGAAACTGGGGTTCCAGTTGATGATGCTCCCATGTCCTGATAGAACGCTACCTTCTTTCCATGTATTTGTATATTTCAACCTTTCTGCTGTCAACCTGGCCACACCCTTGTTAAAAATATCTAGAGGGGGGAGACATGGCATGGTTTCTATGGCAGCAGTTGGTGTAGTTCTCAATGCACCAGATTTGGAGTAAGTTGCAGATATATTTCAATTTCATAGCCTAATTAAACGTAGCTAGATGAATTTCATACTTTAAACAAACTAAACAATTACATTTAATACAGAGATTTGTCGCTTAGGATGGGTGATATCACTTATAAAGAAGGTTTTCTTTATCAATAATAATATTTTCATCATATTAACGTCAGTAGTCTTGGAATTACAAATAAAAAATGAGGAAAACATCACTAATTTCAATCTTTAAAATGAAATTCGTGGGACTGGATCCGAACTAAAATAAAGCTAACGTTTCAGGAATTTTTTGCTTGAATCAAGTTCTAATTTTTATTCCAATATCAATAATAACATCAAAGTAATTGTATTTTGTAGCAAATTATGATGTATTTCACGGGATATTATTTAATTCCCATAGAATTTTTCATTGTCACATGAAAGTGCTTTCCATGAAATTTTGTTATGCTCTTAATAGAGTATAATATTTACGATTATTATTGTTATTACAATATTACGATCATCTATCTGCGTAATCATAGTGATTTAAATTAAATTTCAAGATAAAAATTAAAATATCAATTTTACACACTTTCTAACTCTAGTTCGATAACGGAAGCGTGATTCTTGTTTAAAATACACTAAATGAACACCACAGTACACCAGAACTTTGTAATTGAGCGATCTTTTGATATGGAGTACAAAATAGCGTATAATTTCTCCATCAACAGTAAAATATAACCAATAAAATTAACCATTTTCTAGCAACAAAAGCCCCATAACATCCCATTTTAAGCAAAATCTTCACGATTAAAGGCGGCCGTATTCTGACCCACATTTAGGGACGCCATAAAATGGAAATTTTTGGAGCCACCTCCAGAAATAAAGTCTCCTTTACACACCTGATGACAAAGAAAAAACCACTCACCAATTTTATATTTGGTCATAAAAGTTCATAAAAAAGCCCGCACGTCACAAGGGCTAACATAAAATTTACGAAGTTTTGTAACGCGCTCGAGCAAAATGCACGTTTTTAAAAATAAGTTTTATCGTTCTTAGTTTTGTAGAGCAACAAGAAATATTGGAAACTCGAGCTCTACTCAACCCGCGTGATGCAGCTATTACTGCAACTTTTCTACAAAACTATAAATTACCTGAAATCGAATTTATGTGTCGAGTTCCTCATTAAATCCTCCATTCACCAAAAGTCTTTACAGAATCGTGAATTTATGGCGCTTTTATCCCGTTTTTAAAAACCAATATTTCAGTTTTATCCACTTTACCTTTGTGTAGATATTAAGCTGAAAGTATCAGGTCGTTGTAAATAAAACGATCGTATATCATAAGTTGATTTTTCCAACTTTGTATTCTTTCCTTTTCTTTATAATATTTTTCTACTGCAACACGAGGCAGTTCACAAAGTTGTTCAATAATGCATGTAGGATTCAGAGATACACTTCTTTAATAAAATCTATGTCTGCTGATAAATTGCAAATTTCAAAACTATTTTCAAATATACAGAATGTGGCACACAAACACATTGGGATCTATTCTCGAGATTGATAGTCGCCAATTGGCGACCCAAAGTGGACATTTGTCAACTGCCATAAAGGGTTTTAAATGGTTGACAATTAGTTGACAAATGCCGTCAAGTCGAGAATAGGTGGTGTAATTTTATTGCATGTTCAGAACAACGTTATTGTTTAAAAAAGCTTTCTGTGTACATTGTACCTGTACAATATTTTATCTTTATAAGTGCATCATTATGAACCTTACCAAGGGTGGGCCGGATTCTTGCCTCACCCGTATAGAGAATTTAGAGATACCTAATATATGAGAGGAAAAATATCGTGTACGTTTTGAAAGCCCAAAATTACGACCTATAAATAAATAAATAGATGGATAAATAAATGTTCATTTCCTAGTTAGAAATAGCAAACTTCACAGAGGAAAAAATACAGAGATAATCAACTTTGGCGACACTGGAAAGTTGGTCAACCTTGGTACAGACAAATATATACCACTTGATTTTCAAGATAAAGCGTTTTAACTTTTCGAAAAGATACTCGAAAAACTTCATTTGAATAAAAACTTTTGCTCTACTTGAAACAAAAAAAGAGTCATAGTAACCTTCAAAACAATTGCTAGTTTGGCGGGAAAATTGAAAAATTCAAATTGCTCATAGGAGTAAAGTACCTTTGTTTTTGAAGTAATCAAAAACTTTTATTGAAATAAGTTGTTGAGAATTGTAAGCTATAGCCGGATATAAATTTCCAAGAATATTTTCGGAAACATTTTTTCTCTCGGGTTTTTACACAACCATTCAATTGTGTTTTTCATAACGCAATAATTTTAACGTAATTTTGCTCCTTTACACCTGTTTTTAATATTTCAAGTAAAAAAATTTGCACATTTGAAATTTTATTTTCACATTAAATGCGATATTTCAAAAAAATTGGTTTTCCGCACATTTTCTTGGTGCATACTTCATTTATTTTCCATTTTTTTTTATAGAATCATCAGAAACATATTCGATAATTAAATATCAAAAAATTTCTCATACAAAAAATGCTTAGTTTAGGAACAATAATTATCATAAAAAAAGTCAAGGTATCTTGATATTTTCTGCAGAAGTAGTTTTTTTATAATAAATATTATTCCTAAACTAAGCATTTTTTGTATAAAATTTTTTTGATATTTAAATACTGAATATGTTTCTGATGATCCTATAATGAAATATTTGCTGTCACTTCTACACTGGGAAAAATAAATGAAGTGTGCACCAAGAAAATGTACGGAAAACCAAATTTTTTTTAAATATTGTATTTAAAGTGAGAATAAAAGTGCAAATGTTTTGGCTTAGAATAATAAAAACAGGTGCAAAGGGGCGAAATCCCGTAAAAATAATTGTGTTACAGAAGACACATTTGAATGATTGGATAAAATTCATATTTGACTATAGCTTACAATTGCCAACAACTCATCCCAATAAAATTTTACGATTACTCCAAAAACAAAAGTACTTTACTCTTATGAGCAGTTTAAATTTTTCAATTTGTCATTTGTTCAAACTTACCCCTTGAGTAATTGCAATCATTATTTTGCCTTACATATAATTTATTTTCAATTTATCCCAAAGGGAAAAATATAAACTCAACAAAATGAAAAAAGTTCGTCAATGATCATTATTTTTATTAAATATCCCCGCATTACTAACAAATACCTCGTCAGTCCATATTATCTTACTGAAGAAATGGTTGTCGGGCGTTATTCGACAAAACTCTATACGCCGATTGACATATTTAATTACAAAGTAGAAAATTTCTCAACTAATCTGTTCAATCTGTTAATTTCGTTTCTTTTTCGGTGAAAATGAAAGACGATTTTCGTATAACTAATATTTATTTTATTAAATTATATATCGGCCATTCTGATCCACAACCTTTTGCTATCTTTCTAGTAGTAGTATGATTCCACGCTCATAAAATTTGTGGTCTTAGCTGGCAAAAAAACTGATCTAGGGGATTTTTGACGTCTTCATTTGAGGTAAAGGTTTTACGGTCCAAAAATTTTTGCAGTGACCGGAACAAACGATAATCCGAAGGGGCCAGATCTGGAGAATATGGTGGATGTGGCATTTTATCCCATTCAAGCTGTAAAAGCTTCTGACGATAACCAAACTTGTATGAGGTCTCGCATTATCTTAGTGGAACACTACACCTATCCCATATATCGAGCTTCAGGGTTAAGCCTAGGCCTTTCAAGTGGTCATGAACAGTTGAATTAGATGAATTCAACCTCTCACCGATGTCATGTGTTGTTATTCGTCGGTTTGCATCAACTAATGCCTTCAGCGTGTCTTTATCACCTTCAACCGGCCTTCCAGAACGTAGTGCATCCTCGACATCAAAATCTCCGAATCGAAATTTTGCAAACCAGTTCTTGCCATGTCGGCTTGAACAGCATTTTCATTTTCTATACTAACAAAGTAAAATATGACGAAAATCCTACTTATTGCTCTCCGTATTTAAAAAGGCACCTACTAAAAACTACTGCGTAAAATCAATTGAACTTTTCCACACACAAGCCTTGCTATATCACCTCTCAAAACATATCGCCCATGGGCTGCAATAGCAGCACAACTCAAAAAATCATGTTTTGAGATAAGAGATTTTAAAGGTTCCATTGCTCTAGTTTGCTAACAAAAATTACCTTCAAGTTGATACCTCCTCTAAAGGGCAAATTAATGTGTGAATAATTTAGATTTTATTGTTTTTCTCAATTTATCTTTCAAATACCAGCATTAAAAGTAGATTTTGAATTGTGCCACTATTGAAGCCCGTGAGCGATATAATTATTATGCCGCCTAAGTGTGAAGTTGAGATCAAATAAATACAATTAAATCCACTGTCTGGGAAAAACAAAATTACTTTCCGAACAACCCAATAGAAGAAAGTGACCAAATATAGAAAAGTATTTCTAATATGGAATATCGGCAATTCTGTCAAACGAAAACTCCCACATGCAATAAACAGTGTACGTCAATTCATTTTTACCCCATGCGCGCGTACAAGTTGTAACATGCCAGTCGAGCGAACCCTTTAGTAATTGTCGCAGTGTTTTGTGTTGTCGCTTCCGCATAAGATTCTAAGGTATGTAAAAAATACATATTTTTCGTATGAAAAGTGCACACAGTATTATTTTTATAACTTTCAGAAGATAGTTTGGATGTTGTTTCATAAGTTTCAACGTATTTAATTTGAATTACTTTCTGGAATATAAATATATGAGTGTCAGTCTAAAGTCGTTAAAAAATCCAAATATGGTACCTCTCGTACATCACTTGCACGGAGAGCACGGAATATATAGAAGTTCCAAATTTGACAAATAACCCAAGATTTGATTAGATAATCATTGAGCCGTTGCACTGATGAGTTCGGTAGAACGAAATATTGTACAATATATGCAACTGAGACCTTTGCAACTGATTACTTTCTCAAATTAGTTTGTCAAATTTCTCTAATAATAAACACGTTGAGAGCGAAATCTCGGCCTATATGGCAATTTATCCACCTTGAAAGGATGTTTTTATTGCCAAATTTTTCAAACCTCTAGAAAAGCATTCGTAGAAGCAGTAAATATGAGGAACACTTTTTGAAAAATTGCGGTCTATGTCTTGGAATAAGAAGCAAACTCCGATGCCTCAAGTTAATATTGGTTCGAAAGGTAACTTTCCGATGATGATATGGCGGCGACTTATTTTAAAATTTCATGAGTACATATTGAGCCAATTTGCCCTCACGAGAAGGTTTTTTTTTGGGTGACGCTGATCTACAGCCTCCACCCTACGGGTCAGGATCGATGCCTATATATGCCATTCAACTTATTTCTACAGTTCTACTTCGATTGAGGGGAATATACTTGAAAAAGTCTTATTACCCTCAGCCAAATTCGAACCCGGGCCTAAAGATGCCGTAGTAAACTGCTACCACGATAGAGTGGAGGCTCTGCCTACTACGCCATACTGGTCGGCTCCCGAAAAGATAAGACGCATTATTTCGTTCACCAAAGATCAGCCTAAAGCATTAGTTCTGACTTCTTTGGATACGCTTGAAATTTATAAAATTCAAAAAGCACCGTAAACGCTGTCGCAGATGTTGAATCGAGTTTTTTCTAGTCTCTAAACTCAAAAAGAAACGCTGGCGTATATCAACTTCAGTGCCGCGAATGCTTGACGGGACACTAGATCAATATGAGTTTTGAAAATAAGAGTACAGTCCATTATAATAAAGAATAAATTTGAAACCTTAAGAACTTGTTTCACTGTCCAGGACTAATTTAACCCAAGACCTTAAATTGTAGTCTCTTTGTCTAGTGAGTGTTTGTAGTAGCTCGTTCTGATGTTCAATTCATGTTTTTTCGGTGACTTCAATGATAATCTTCGTTCTTCCCATTAAAGTGTTGAAATTTGTTTTATTTCAATTCAGCTTTATTTGATTTGCAGTGCCTAATAGGGACTGTTCACAAATTCTTTATATAATTTACCACACTGCTTCTTACTGCACAATATCTTCTTTAATGGGTATGTCCCATTCTTCTGTTTGAAATCTCACTGGATGAGTGGCAATGCGTCTTTTCTTGTTGAATTCATAATTTCTTCAATGTGCACAGTTAACTTCTTAAGTGGCTTATTTCGTCAAACGAAGGGACGAGTTTTGTTATTCGCTAGCGTATATATACGTCTTAGGCATAGTATTACAAACAATCTGAATATAAAATAATAATAATAAAATAACAAGTTTGGAAACAAAGCCCTAATTTTTTACTGTCGTTCTGAAACTAACAGTATATCAAATAATATTGAATAGAGGTTCCAAACAAAACCTGACTGTGATTTGTAGGCACCTGATGATGGGCTAGAAACCCGAAACCGGTTGTCTAATGAACAATTTATTAATAGAACAAGAAAGTACAAAGACACGTTTTAGTTTTCTATATCAAATAAAGTTATAAATCCAAATATAAAACAGGTTAAACTCGCACGTTCAAGTACCGATCAATTAAATGTAAGTATTTATGACCACTCCGTACTGATCAAATGCAGTGAATGAAACGCGGACTCCTAAAAACATATATTTATAAGTATTTTATACGCAAGCGAACAAATTCGTTTTATACATAATGGAATACACAATTTAATTTCATGCGAATATATTCGTCTTAGGCGTTTTGCAAAGCAAATGTTGATGACGTATATATTCGTCATAACCACTTAAGAGGTTAACACAATTTCTGTTATTTATGACCAAACAAAATATTACAGAATACAGCTTTGGCTAATAGGTTAGGTTCCGTTGTCTTAGCCATGAGAATGCATATTTTAATCCACAAGCTGAATTTTGTGCGCCTACAAACGAAAGCATAACTAATGTATGGTTCAAGAGTTTTATATCTGACAACTTGCTATCATCTGTTCTAAGATAGAAAACGAGAGAATATGATTCATAAAATTGCGCAGATATACCATATATTTCTATAGCTAATTCAACGAAAACGAAATATATTTCTGAACGCTCCCGTCCCATGAATATAGAGAGCTTAATAATTTTCTAACCCTTGTACTATATTAGATCCAGAATTGAGTAATATCTCAAATCGATGTCCAGCGTAATGTACCCATTCTGTCTTTATGAAACGAAAATTCGATCCTTAAACTACATGAAGACTTCTACACTTTGACCTTCATTTTTATTGGTTGCGAAAGAATAAGAGCGAATTGCTACCTTCAGTGAGGGATAATATCCGCTGGAACTATGAGTAAGTCAGTATTTGAATAGACGTCAATTCAAACACTTTCCCTGCATTTCGGTGCTTTTTAGAATTTTATTTGAGATTGAAAATCCTAGAATCTCTAGCAGTGGACCATCAAGAGCGTTGAAAACGAGAAAATCCTAGAATATAGTTATAGGGAATGAAACTAAAATGAATTCCTGTGCGAAATGTTGATATAGTAATATCAGTCGTGTTATCCACATGAACCAATCAAATGAATAATACGGAAATTAGATATATCTACAAAATTCAACATAAAGTGAGCGCCTGAAGTATGGAATGAAAATAATTACTCTTCAATTTTCCTTCCAAGTTCAACAGGTCGATTTTTGTTTTCAATGTCACGGTTTTTTTTCAAACGGTAAAATTATTCATTTCAACCCCCCGCCCCCCTACAAACTACCCTTACATATTTCCAAATAGAAACGGTAAGTTTGTTGTATATCATTTGAAAAGTACAGGGTCCGGCAGAGATGTATGACGCTTTTGAAAAAATCATAACTCAGTGAGATTTTGATGAAATTTTATTTCATTCAAATGTATAATCATGAACGGAAGATGATGTCATCTGAGTGATGACGATGTTTGTCCACACACTCCTGCAGCCGATTTGTGAAGTTGTCCATGCATCGTTCCAGCATGTTGTGTGATTGCAAAAGAAAGTTCGTCAAGGGTACGTGGCTTCTCAATAAATACACGAGCTTTTAGGTACCTCCATCCGTAGAGTACGAGCATGCTGCAAAGCAGATCGTCGCGGGCTTTCTTCGATAGTTGCACTAACACGACCGACATTTTCCGGAGTTCTAACAGTTCTTCCTCTACCCCTAGGTACACCAGACCTCAATGATCCTCTTGTGCGAAGATTGTGCACCCACTTTAGGATGGTGTTTCGTGAAGGAACACGTCCATGCCTTCCAACATTAAAATGTGTTCGGAATCTGCGTTGAGTTGCTACCACAGAATGACCGGTTTCAATGAAACTATCGTACACAAACACTCGTTGCTCTAGCGTCCACGGCTCCGTGGCGACTAAACAAGAAACAATGGCAACTTTTTGCGGTTACATATCAACCATTCCGAAAAAGTTCAGCTCCTCTTTCGCGGCCCTATACGTATCCTAAAAACGTCATACATCTCTGCCGCACCCTATACCTATTCAAATTACTTATTCAACGAGGTATTTATTTTCAAATTTCGGTGTCAGTGTTGGAAATATGGAATAAACTGAATGAGTGGCCTATTTTTGGTCGGTCTTTAATTTCAATTCTAGATAGTTTTTTTGCAGAAATTATTTTTTTCATTTCAATGGCAAGGGTAAGACTTTTGGGTCTCGGGTACGAACACCTCTAACAAGTTCAATCTGCAGTAATTAACTGCCGTTAGAAGTTTACTACAGCACGACAAGATAGATTTAAAAAGCCCACGATCGGCACACATAGGGAAAAAAGCGGTGGAAAAAAATGTTAAAGAATATATCCTCTGGAATTTGATTGCCATAATCGGTATTTTTATCGAGTTCTCTATCAGCAATAAATTTCATGAATTTTTGATTCGTAAATTCAAAGATAAAAACTTTAGCTATAGCAAACAGAAAAGTCCCTCCTCAATTAAACCAAAGGGAGTTATAAATCAAGGAAACTCGATTCAATTGAAATTGGAACATAAATTTAAAAAGTGTTTCTTCGCCAAAAAACAGGTGCGATTTTCAAACTCCTAAATCCATCTCAACCACAAGCGGATTAATTGAAATCCCAGCCTATAAATTCGTTTTCAGGAGATTTATACAGAGAAAAACCTTTCAAAAATTATTATAACGGTATATCATCCCATGCCAATCTAGTTATCTGCGCTTTCGATTCCTCACTGGTATTGTGGATTCGTAGCGAGCATTATTTGTATAGAATATACCAATGCATAAAAAAGTTCTGCTGAAATGATTCAAAGTTGCATATGTGACAACATCAAAAGTTGTCTCATTGATTTTCAACTTACCTATATGAATTATGCAAATATGGAGAAAAACAGTGACCACAAATAAAATAAATTAGTTGAACTAATACAAAAATAAATTTGCAATACAAATGGATGAGTAAACTATTTCAACAGAAAAAATGCTGATTATTCGTCAAATTCAATCATTCACACGTGATTGCAGGAGTACTTTCAAATTTATCTAATTGTTCTTGACAACTCAGCAAGATTGCTGTGGCAAAAAAACATTAAAAAATATAGCAATCTCAACCTTGAAATTCTTGAACTGATTGTGCATTTTTTATATAGTAGCAAACTATCTCATACAGTTAAAAATGAGTATATTAGAATAATGTTTTATTCTTGTGATTTTCAAGGCTTATTTTAATCAATTATTTTTATGTAAATATCGTTCGGCTTTGTCACACACCGTAACAGCGGAAATCTCGAAAAATTAGATGTATACCGGGTGAATACGAAAACTTGCTCGCCCCATTTATCTTTTTTATTTATGGCAACACTGGAACAAATTTTTGCAGGCATTTTCTACGCGAAATTTTCAAAATCTTAGCAGATAAAAACAAATGAAATCACTTCCGGTTTAACCGGAAATGGACCATAACTTTGTTATTTTAAACGGTACCTCGTACGTTTTTTCTCTTTTTTTTTAAGTTAACTCAATTTTGCGTACAGTGATATTGAATTCGACCATATTGAAAAAGAAAAATTTGAAAAATTTTGAAAAATTTTTTTTTGAAAAATTAATTTCTTTTTCACGATAATTTCTCAATATGATCTAAAATCATTCATGGCAAACATTTCAATTCATTTGAACGTAGTATAATGAAATAAATAAAAATCTGACAACGAAACAGTTTTTCATGTACAACTCACTTTTTTCAAATAGAACTATACCCGTTCACTAGATTATTATGAAAATAGATTTTTTTACGAATTCAACGATACCCAATTTGTCCTAGTGCACTAACGGATTTCGTTGATATTTCAATATTCCTGGGGTTTCTAATGTCTAGTGCGGAATTA
>JAUIMX010000791.1:0-10885 GCA_033557805.1 Phaenonotum sp. SLE1380 | reverse complement strand
CAACTCTATCGACATCGACGGGATCAAATAGTAAATAAGCACCTTTTCTGCCTTTTCTGTATCGTAAAGAGTAAATCGAAGGAATTATTGATTACTTTGCATTTCAAAAAAAGGTACAATTGCAATATAAAAGAAATGGAGCGCAGATACCTAGGTCAATGGAATATCAACATGATGGCAGACTACTGCTGGATGCTTAGAAGGGAAAATTCGAAAGAACATGGCCGAAAAAGTACCAAAAGAAGTTTCTATGGAAAAAGAAAACGTTTTTGCAATGACTTAATAATACCTTTGCAACACATGTGTATCACTATTATGCTTATTTTAGCTAGGTGCCATTTTTGAAATTGACACAAAAAACTACATAAAGATCAGTTAAAAAAAATCAAAACAATTTTTTAAAAAGTCTTTTTTGCAAACCTGTGTAATTAATATTATGTCATGAAAACAAAATTCCGGAAAGTTTTTTTTCCCTCATGATGCATCAGTTTACTCTATTAATTGGTATCTGTTTGGAAGACAATAGGCCGACCATTCTTCCACAGGAACCACATAAAGTATGCAAGAAAACGAAGAATTTCTAACCTAGAAAGAATAAAAACGCAAGGCATTTGACACGAAATCTGAAAGCAGACCGAATTAAATAAAAGAAAGTTAAAGTTACAAAATATAAATGCCAAACATACAGTACAACCATCTGTATGTAAAACAACAAAACATAATAACACATTGAAAATACCAGAAATATTTTCTTTAAAAAAATTATTGATAAGGCTACTACCTAGTGAGTTACATGTTAACTAACAATTTATACAGATGTTCCAAAAGTATGGACTCACCTGAATAACTTTTTAGGGTCGCATTTTCCTGGAAAATGTTTCAGACAAAAGTTGTTAGCGTTTTTCCAAGGACTTGACAGGTGCCTTTGACTTTGACCTCAAGGTCATTTCTCAAAGTCGTTTCAAGGTCAACCTTTTTTGTTCAAATAGAAACCACTAATTTTGACTCCGGAAATGGAAAGATCGGACAATTTTACATCCAGATACCTCCTTGACCTCGGGTCAAAATGATCCCATAGGGTCACATGAAGGTCATTTACGGTTTACAGGTAACTTTTAAATTTATTACAATTTGTTTATCATCATAATAAGAATTAAATGAAAAAATATGAACATAATGATTTAAAAATTTGAAAAGAAAATTTAAGAAAATAAAAAAATATATATAAAAAATAAAACAAAACAAAATTAAAAAAAAAGAAATGGAGTCAAAAACTGACACGTCCCTGCCGTGACTGGTTATATTGAGATCAGCTGCAGATTTTTATACCCTTCTAAAGTTTAAATATCGATGTGTCTGATTCAAAAAAGTTGACCTTGAAATGACCTTGGGGTCAAAGTCAAGGGTACCTGTCCATTCCTTGGACTAAATCAAACCAAATTGTATCACTTCTCCCTGCAAAATCTCGTATCATGCGGGTCCGCTGCAATTTGCATGTGAAAATTGTAGCAGACCGCAACCTTCATGTGACCCCTGGGGGATCATTTCGACCCAAAGTTAAGTAGGTATCTGGATGTCAAATTTTCCGATCTCTCCATTTCCGGGGTCAAAGTTAGGGGTTTCCATTTGAAAAAAATGGTTGATCTTGAAACGACCTTGAGAAATGACCTTGAGATCAAAGTCAAAGGCACCCGTCAAGTCCTTGGAAAAAACCTAAAAACTTTTGCCTGGAATTTTTTCCCGGAAAATGCGACCCTAAAAAGTTATTCAGGTGGGTCCATACTTTTGGAACACCCTGTATATTCTACAGCTATTTTATTTGGCGTGAATATTAACTAATGTTATTTATTCATTATCTTTTTTTAATTAATAAACTTACCACCCAACAGGTAGCAGACTTTTTAATAATTTTTTGAAAAAAAA
Organism: Phaenonotum sp. SLE1380; assembly: GCA_033557805.1. Classification (NCBI taxonomy): domain Eukaryota; kingdom Metazoa; phylum Arthropoda; class Insecta; order Coleoptera; family Hydrophilidae; genus Phaenonotum; species Phaenonotum sp. SLE1380. The sequence goes on along the minus strand of JAUIMX010000791.1, from coordinate 8,962 downwards.
AAACTTTTCTAGTATTTTTAATGTGTTATTGTGTGTTGTTATTTTACATATTATAGATGGTTGTACTTGTATGTTTGACATTTATATTTTGTAACTTTGTTTTATTTAATTCAGTCTGCGTTCAGATTTCGTGTGCATTGTAAATTGTTACTTTGTCTACTTTATGGTTTTTGATCTTTGTTTCATCTATTTCAATGTCTTGTCATTTTCTTACCCATTCTTTTATATTTGATTTTAATGAAAAAGGTATGAATGCAAATTGCCTAAACGCGAATGAACAATAATTTCACATAATTTTGATTTCTCCTGCATGTCTGTATAACCCAAGAACTACATTCAAATAATTCTGCAACTACTTCGACGAACAAAAATTGGAAATTTTTACTAATGTTTGACTACCAAGTCTGATGATGACCGATAGGTCAAAACTAGCCAGTTTATGCAAAAAATGTTTGATAAGGAAGTATTTAATTATTTGCCCATAGTTGAAATGACAAATATTTATCACGATCTCGAAAGATTGCCCAACTTTCTTTTCAAATGTGAATATGAATTATTTTTATTTTGACACTGATCGCCTATAGCGCCATTGTGTTAATTCGAGATGAACAGAGCGACAGTAGTTTATCTTAATAAGTCTGTGGGAAAATTTATTCACACCGTAAATATGCGATGGAAGACTTCTGAATATGCAAATTAATTCTATCAATTAATACTCCAAAATTTAGATATCAGAGTTTTATATCATCAGTAATCTAAAGAATTGAGCCAAGCACACTAATTGGAAGAAATTCATTCAGATATTTTTAGAGATGTGGTTGGTTTCGGATATCTTCATTTTGGGATTGACGTTGACGAACTGTAAACGATGTAAATGATAGGAAATTGTGTATGATAAATATTTCTGCTGATATCGTTTACATGCCGGAATATCAAATTTGCAAATTATTTCGTAATGATTAATATAATTAGGAGCTGGTTGAATAATGAGGCGGACAGATCGAAATACCGATCATTATGTGTGCGTAATTCCATTTTTGATTGCATTATGAGCATTAATTACAATTAATTAAAAATAATTTTACATCATGAGTTCAGGAACACAATGTTTCTCGTGATGGATGGGTTCATCGATACTTATTTTATTTCTTTACATTTTCATAAGAAAAATTAGGTTAGTTTGAAGTGACAGTTTGCATAAATGCAGTGTGTAGTGCAGGAGATGAACTTTAACCACAAATGTTTGTGAAAAAAATTCATTGCCCCTTATAATACACATTAAATTATGAGTACAGCAAGTGATGTAATAGCAATGTTACGTTTGGAAAGGTATATAATTTTCTAAGATTTGTAAAACTAAACTATTTTCATAGATTATGAAGGGGTTTATGATACATCTATTGCTTTTTTTGTTATGGGAAACAATGATGGTTTAAACTTAGGTTTGAGTTTTACATACCAAAGAATTTTATCATTTTGTATCTCGTGAACGTGTCTCATTAATTTTTGGTATTTTTCCCATAACGTTTCATTTTTTATTTCAATTCCCACTCCCCCTACGATCTACTCTTAATTTTATTTTAAATAGGAGGTATTTTTTTCTCAAATTTGGATCGAAGGTTTTCAAAATATTTATTTTATAATTACACTTAATATCAGAGTTTTTGCCTAAATACGTCGAATAGGTCGACTTTCATTTTTTTTTCTAAAACTACCCCCAATTTTTTTAACAGGAAAAGCACATCATATGAAAAGCATTGAAATAACGCTATATTCAATGACGTATTTGTATTGAATTCTGGTTATTTTATTTTGACATATTGATTTATTGTTTTATAAGTAATGAAATTTACTTATTTTGAAAACTAAAAATCTCAATATTCCAAAAATTAATCATCAGAATACAAAAATAAATGCATTTTTGAACAGATAGTTCAAATATCTTTCATATGATAAGTGATTACGGAAGTTGAGTGTTTGACATTGATAATAATAAATTTTTAAGAAAAATTATGTGGAATAAAATAAAAAACGGGCCTGTTGGAGATTTTTAGGTATAAATTTCGCTCGACATAATGTTTTTCATGAGCACACACAAATATAATAAATATTTATTTCAACAGTTATTCAAACTCATAATTTCAGTACTTGAATCATTCTTATGGCATGTTTGAATTGTTCATAATACACTAGACCGTTTGTCAATATTAGGTCAACATTTCATTCAGTTTTAATTTTGCGTTTCTCACTGCATGTTAACCATTAATAAATGCAGATGAGATGTCCTAATTTTAATCATATGGTAAACAACATAGACATCTGCTTCTTCTAGCGACCCAATTCGCCATTTCAATCCGAGAAATCGTGGGTATTTTAGCGCTCTTTTGTTTCTATGTTTGTAAAGTGGTTTGCACGTTCTGTAGTCAAGATACCTCTTGCTGTCAAGGTTTTTATATTCCTATTGCCGGTCAACAATTAGGATACACGAGTTCCCACTGTCCGAGTCGTGCCTTGTCGTCTTGTAGAGAAATTCACAAGTCCTACTTGGCAATATCAATCGAAAACGTTATAGAGAAACATCTGGCGCTTATTGGCCACAGGTAGAGGCGGCTAAATTATTTCCACGATTTTGTTCCAGGACTTCATGGTTTGCTTTCTATAGGGACTCCCCGTACAATGGAATTCATTAAATTAAATGAGAATTAATAATTTAAAAAGTACGTGTATGTTGTTGATTTTTCGAACAATAGCTTAACCACAAACCCACACCAAATGTATGTTTTTGAGAAACGGATATTTTATTTGGATTGATACATTTATTTATTTATAAACTATATTCATGTGAAATATTTCGGATTTTGCTTTATGAAATAATTGTAAATAATTTCAATGATTTATACTTGATGTCTATTTTAAAATATTGGTAGGTATAAATGTGATTACGTTATAATTTACGCAAAATTCTTATTGTTTACAGTAATAAATTCATATTTATAGCTAAAGATGTTCGAATTCTCACGATTTTTTTCCAATATTTTAAAACATATTCAGTACTTTTTTTGTTACTACTATAAGCAGAAATTCTCTATAAGCGGCTATTATCGGTTTCATTTTTGCTGAAAAAGTTATGAACAACTCATTGGAGACGTAAAATAATCTCCATTTATTAGTATGTTCACAAATAAGTTGGTGTTGTCCCTGAAGATCATATTCTGATGGAATTGAACCAATCTAACGTTGCAGTTTAATATTGCGAATCAAAAGAACTCTCTCATAAGAAGGGGATAATATGGATGAAACACTCATTGGATACCAAATTATTGGAGCGTCAAACACGGAATTGGCGACAACTAAAACTTATCATGGCGCCAAATTTAAGGTGCAAATCTACAGAACAATGCTAATCGAATCACAACCATTAATATCTAGCAATCTCGTAACCTTGACAAAATGGTTGCTACAAAAAATTGTTGTTCAAACTTTTTCTTTGTTGTAGCAACATTGCTAACTATAACAATACACAATAAAATACAACACAGGAAACACAGAATTGCAATGGAAAAACAAGGAAAATCTAACTTTACATTTATGACTTGAACCGGATTCAATCGAAATTGTGCCGCTTTATTCAAGCTGTTGAGGCAGTGCTGGTATCCTAATGTTTTGTTTTATTACATGTGGTCGATTCATTTGGATCATATTCCCATCGTTGCTGGTCAGTACTGGCCTGGTTACTACTGAGTGGTAAAAAACCATCCACATATGTGTATTTTTTTCTTGTTTCTATGAAGGATATACATGAACGACTAGAGAAGAAACGTGGAATTAATCTGCACTAAATGCTCCTGAGCTGGAGAAGAAAAAAAAAAACAATAACGAAACACTTGCCACAAAATACAGAAGTAAAGCACAAAATGGATGAGGTACCACAATTGATAGAAACTTCCACGAACCTCAGAATAGAACATCCATCCGTCGCGGGAGTTGCACCAATACTCCTACTCTAGTGTTATTGGTGGTAATTCACCAATTTTGGCCTTTGAAAGTAAGAGACAATAAAGATGAATTACTCAAGGCAACTGGTACCCATAGCTTCTTAACATTGAATTTAACAGAAAAAAGTATAAGAATATAAGGTGTATCAGTTAAGCACTAGTTTGTTATTTCCATTTGTATCTACATGTCTTCCACGCAAATGTTTATAAGGAGGAGGACTTTGATCCTTTTGTTATGTCTTTGAAGATAGAATCAAGAAAACCGTTTCTGCTCATAGGAATTTAGTTCGTGAAGATGACCGAGAACAGTGCATTCTTCTTTTCATCAATATGACCATTTTTTCCAAATTTTGAGTTTTGAAATAATCCCTTTACTTGAAAACATTCTTGGAATAAAAACAACGATATACTTTCCCACTTTTTCTTTACTAATCGCACTATTAGGTTGGAATTTTAATGTGTTGTTTTTATATGTATAATTAAAAAGTAGAGTAATTGTGTGATTCTCATGAGAGATTTTTTGTTGTTGTAGCACCTGAGGATGGGGAGGGTTTTTCCCCGGAATTAATAGTGCGATTAGTGAATAAAAAGTGGGAAAGTACACCGTTGTTTTTATTTCAATCAAGTCAACCCACTGGGAAACTCATTTTAATGAAAACAAAAATTGGGGTCTATTCTCGACGTTTGTCGACTAATTGTCCATCAAGTAAAAGTCGCCAAATGGTGATTGACAATCTCGAGAATCAATACCATCATTTGAATTCAAATACAAACAATTACTTGACATTCATCAAGTACAAAAATAACTTTGACATGATCGACAATCAGTTACCAAACGTCGAGAATACACCCCATTGTTCATACGCATTTTCACTGTTTTTGAGATAATGATTATTTTCTTAAAATTTTGGCTAATAGGCCACCTAACAATCTTCATCTTAACGGTTATGCTATCGCTATAGAAAATATTTTCCACGTGGTATATCGACTTCGTTGGTAGAAAATTATATTTTACTCTATCAGTAAACTAAAAAACATTTTAGGACAAACTAGTATTGGGTGTGATCCCAGTTTATTTCATGATTTCTATCTGGAATGTTCACATATAAATAATTTTTTTCTCCTAACGACCACTACAGTTCACAGTTGCCGAAGAATTTTCAAGCTGGGAACGTATGTTTTCAGGGAAACGCCTTTTATCCTATTGCCAGGTAATTCCCTGTTAACATCTACCTAACTACAGGCGCGTTCTAACGGTTCAAGTTTAATTGATCAATTATAGTCGGTCAACAAAAGTTGAATGTAACTTGAATCAGATTTTGTTTACACGTTTCAATTTAACTTGATCAAAATGTCACGCGAAGTGAAGTTGTCAAAATAATAGGAAATCTATTGCAAAATGAACTAAAACCAGTGTTAATTGAAAAAAACTAACGTCGTGAAAAACGTTTTTGGGTGAGGGAATGGATTTTGAGGAGAAATCAATTGGGACTATCAGAAAATTTGTTCAATTTATGGTTCCATAGGCGCTCGTGCTTATTATACACGTCCAAGAATCTCAAAAGCATACTTTCCGACCACTTCACGCTCATTTTTGTCCAAATTAATTGAATACTTCGGGATTATTACTTTACTTATGACTTTTGACAGTTGATTCGGTCAAACTTTGTTAATCAACTGAAAACTTGATCAACTTTATTGAAACAAAGGTTCTCACGGGGATTTTCATTCAATTTTTGTTGATCAACTGGAGTTGATCAACAAAAGTTGAATCGTGATAACGCGCCATACGGAATTATGATGATACTGAACCAAATGGAAAAGTCCCTATATATTTCATTTGATCCTAATACTTTGTTTTTTGAGACAACCACTCACTGTTTGCTAACGTTTCGGTTAAACTATTTTGATGTCTTCTTCGGATCTTCTAGAATATATTTTATTTTGTCTGAACAAATCTAAAAATTCCTGTTGGTTTTTCGCAATGATTGCACGTGACAATTCTATTGTGTTAGCAGTGACTAGCGGGTGTTTGTCTGAAATATCTTGTCTGTGTCCTGAGTAATAAAGAATAATGCTTATATTACGGACAAAAAGAACATTGAAGATTATATTTAACTTGGAAGAACATCTATGATGCCAACCGCAGAAAAAATTACAAAAAAAATAGAAAAAAAACACTCTACTGCACTTCCTTGCGCAAGCTTCACACTCTTCCAAGATAATTATATTTTTTCATTCTCGAATACAATGTAATAGCACCTGGATGCTCTGGTGATAGTTGTACTGAACGAATGTGCAAGGCATTCTTTCATAATAAATTTGTTAAATATCGTAACAACTACCGTACGAAATAAAATATTCATGGGAGAGATGGTAAAAGGGTATAAAGCTGACAGAAAAGATAAAACCATTCAATCTTTAGTTTTTTTGGTGATCCACTTCCCAAGTTCGACGTAAGTAAGCAAAGTGGTTCAATAAACGTTCAACCAAGATTTTCAAGTTTATAGCACCTGTCGTACATCACGATGGTAGCTCTCCATAATCTCCAGAGTTATTTCTTATATCCCTAAACTGGTTTCATAAACCCAATTTGTCGGACTGGCTTGCTTCGCATTAATATACCTTCGTAGTCTCGCCTCGATCCTTCATCCCGAATATGATACACAAAAAGGGGACCCTAATGTGCGGCTCACCGCCGAACGACTGAAATATTTAAATGGAGATAATGTACAAGATCATTTATATAAATGAGTTAGATAAAAACGAAATTATATTTTGACGGAAACGACTTCTGCATTTTACGCTTCGTCTTCCGCTAGATTTGACTCTTGATGCCTCCCACGTTTATCGTTCTTTGCCTCCGTTAGTTCGTTTGCCCCCTGGCATACTTGATTCACTTTCCCTTTTATGCACTTTTCGGGACGCCTGCCCTAAATAATGCCAATTTCCCTTCAGCCCTTTATAACATCAAAGGTGGGCGATCTGTCGGAAATGATCTTTTTTTAACAAGGCTCTGTTCTTGCTTTTTAGGTCATTTGCAAGTGACGCGTTGATATATTGATGTTTCTTTCCCCCTTGACTACCACGTATAATAGTACTTTTTTATTGAGTTTCTAGCGCCCCTCCCAACGGAAGTAAATGTAAACGAAAAGAATTTACGAATTATAATACTCAACATTCATATTCACTAAAAACACTCCCTGTTGGTGTTTGAGCGAGCAAAAAATGTGTATTTAAACGTAAACAATCTCTACCCACCTATTCAAAGACTACTCAACTGAAACAGTGAAGAATGTTTTGTTCATTCGCACTGGACTGACTATACTGACATATATACAGACGGTTGTAAAATCGAAAACGAGGCTGGGGCTGCAGTTTATATACTTCAAGCTAAAATATCAAAAATGTTCAAACTACCGCACTCAACTATAATTTACACTGCGGAACTTGTAGCAATTATAGAAGCTCTTGAACTAATTCCGAATTTAAATTCTAACAAAGTTCTCATTATCACAGACTATAAGAGTGTAATCGAAAATCTTCGAAATATATACAAATTTAAAGCATGCAATCACATAATACTTGAAGTCATTAATGAAGTAATCTACTTGCACCATAGAAACATCCAAGTCACCTTTTGCTGGATTAGAAGCCATTCGGTATCAAAAATAATGAAATAGTGGACAACCTCGCTAAATCAGCAATACGAAATGGTCTTATAATCTCCTCCTGCCTAAGTCTGGCACACTATCTATGTTCAATTTTAATGCCAGAACTACATTCCTCCAACAATTCACCAACAACCATAAAAGCCTAAATTATAAGAGCATTAATTATCAAGGAACCTCTTAAAAAACCATGGTTTAAAAACTTGAACCTTCCACATGAAATAATTACAGCCATAGGAAGATTGAGAAGCGATCACTATCTCCTCCCCGAATATAAATTTAAATTAAACATGAACGATTCACCTAACTGTGAATTTTGTGGTGAAGTAGGAAAAATTGATCATTATCTATTTCATTGTGAACACATTAATTTAATCAACACTCTCCTCAACAACATCCACAAATGGAACATACCAAAACCCATATGTGCAAATTCCTTAATTTTTTCCCAGAGTGATACATTATTAATATTTATTTTTCGTTTGTTCCAAAAAATTAATTGTACTCTCTAAAATGGCTGTCGATATTTAGGAACATTAACATGTGAAAACTCTATTGTTTATCCCCCCGTAGTATAACTCATGTTAGTATTACCTAAGCTGTCAATAACCGGGCAGCATCAATTTCTTTCTTGTGTCCCTGTTTATATGTTTCCATTTGAAGGTTTTGTCTAGGTGGTTTAGTCTTGGATAGGTTAAACTGTATCATGTGTTCAAGTTAATATCGTTAGGGTACAATAAGTTATTGAATACAATCAAAATTGAGAATTAGCACTAGGCCAATGCTAAATCGAAGGCCAACAAAAAAAAATGTAGACAAAAAAACTCAATAGCTTACAATTTGAATATCTCCAAAAAATATGAAACAGCAACCCACATACGAAACCCTTACAAAAGCTTACTTTGTCAAAGCCAGAAGGATATTCGGTCATGCTGAGGAAAGAAAAATATGGGCACCTGTTTTCTCATACTTGAGATTTTTCACACTGATACAAAAAGACGACTGTGTTTTAGGATATCCCTGCGAATTGAACCCCTGCAAGCAGGATCAGTCTTTTTGATTTAACCTTCAATGACCAGCTTACAATAGTACGGAATGCTTGCTTCCGAAGTAGGACCAAGAAACCCGCTCTTGTGCTGCAAGAGTTCAGTTTGCTGTGATACCCTATAAGGCTTAGCATTCCCGTAGTATTGTGAGCTAATCTTCGAAGGTTGAACCGTTGATTATCTATACTTCGTAATCAGATAGCTCAAGCCTGTAGTGAAATTGGCAACCGTACGGAGTCTGCCAACAACC
>JAUIMX010000790.1:0-10886 GCA_033557805.1 Phaenonotum sp. SLE1380 | reverse complement strand
AATAAGCTGTGAAATTAATGCATTCTTTAGGCTGCTTCATGAGATACATTACAAGCAATCGTTGAATGAGACTTCTATATACATATTTCCAGAAATTTAACAATGCTGGGTATACAAACTTGAGGGACCACCACCAGTGAATAGAGTAAGTTTAGTTGTTTCGTTCTTATTCGTTTTCAATTTATTAGCTGCAAACCAAGTCTCAGCCTGAAGTAAATAATCCTCAGTTCTCCGTTTCAGATCCAAAATATTTTTGTTTGTGTTTATAAATGTCGTGTCATGGGCGTAAAGGCATGTATGCTCTGCATTTATTGAACTCACCAAATCATCTATATAAACTAAAAACAGGATTGGTCCCAAAACAGAGCCCTGCGGAACTCCTCGCCGCACATCTCCCAGCATCTACACTGACTCTTCTCAGGAAACCACCTGCCCTCTTCCCTCCAGATATGATTTCAATAGTTTGCTTGGGCATCTTTTTAGAACTAATTTATGAAATTTGTTAATCAGAATCCCATGGTCTATGGTGTCGAATGCTTTACTTATATCACAAAAGGTTATTCCACTATATTCCTAATTATTGAAAGCTGCTGTTATTTTTTCTACAACACTCACCATAGTTGAGACAATTAATTTTTTTCCAGAACCCATGCTGGTTGTCGGTCACTAGCTGGTATTTGTCAATTTGTCAATTTTGTTCTTCATTGCAGTCTCGAAAACTTTACCGATAATTGGTAGCAGAGAAATATATCCATAATTCTCTTTGGTATTTACATCCCCCCCTTCCTCACTTTATCACTTGTCATCCTCAATTGACTTATTTATGGTGTATGATAGAGGTATAGTTATGCTGTTACCAATTCCTTTTGACAGCCTAGCTGAAAAATGAACATCCAATGAACTTGAGTTTTCAGTTTATTTATTATATTGGTAATTTCTTCCGGTATTGTGAATTCCGAATACATGGGTAGCATGGCATTCGAATCCATAAACGTTAGGGGGTCTGATGTATTTCTTACGTCCTCATTTGAGAGAGAACCAATAATAACGAAGTAGTCATTAAGTTCATTTGCAGTTAATTTACTTGGGGGTAGTACCTTCCGTCTTTTATTAATGATGTTCCAACTTGCGTTATTTGAACTACTCGGCAAGCCAATTATTCATTGCAAGTACGTTTTTTCGGGTTCTTTATTTCAACCAGATAAACATGTTTCAAATCGTTATACAATAATGTATAAGGAATTCGTATCTTTCTGTGACATTGATTATCGTATAAATAGCTTGTAGCCTATTTTCCCTATATTTTAGTGTCTTTGAGTTATATTCCACTGTTATTAAGAACTTTTTTTTAAGAACAAAATGTTGTGGAAAACATTTTTCTAAATTTTCAATCAAGATATTATGGAAAAGGTTATGTATTTGCACTACATTATTATTTGCGCTGTAAAGAGTATTCTAATTTGTTCTGTCCAAAAAATGAATATATTTAGGTACTAATGTTTTCCTAATTAAATCGTAGTCGAAGTCCTCATTTGTTGTTCCTATTTCCAGGTGAATCCTCTACAGTTTTCAGGAACTGGCCAAGGCGATCAACAATATTCAAATTTAGTGTTGTTGAGATGTAATAATTATATGGTGTGTTTAAAAACATATTATCAATACATTTTGGTGTTCATATTGTAATTCTAGATCGTGAATAAAAATCATTATAGTTTGTAGCATAATTCCTAGTAAGTCAAGTGCAGGTAGTATGTCATCCATCACGTCTACATTGAAGTTGCCCATTATAAAAATGTTTTCTTTGTTATATGTACTTGTTATATGTAAATGGATAGATCCGTTAATTTTCTTAAGAATAAATCCACATTCCTAATTAGTGGTCTATAAATGGTAACTATTACCATATTCTTTTGAGGTACACTAAACCCGCATATTTCGTTTTCTTTTTCCAAGCAGAACTCTATCAAGATATCTCACTTTATGCTTTAAATTCAAAAAACATTAAATATACAGGGTGAGTCATTTATCTGTGGATCTTGAATTGTGTTTTTATTAACCACTTTAGGAGAAAATTTTGTATATGAAAGTTAATTGGTTCTTGAAGGGGCATAATTTAAATTTTTCTCGGATATACTACACGGATTAGGGGGTGTAAAAAAAGTTCGTTTTTTTAAATAACATTGTATACTTTTCTTTGCATTTTTGTTCAACACATGTGATTTTAAACAAATTTCATTGACAACGTTATATTCTTGAATCTAACCGTTTCCGAGATATTGGCTGAAATGTCAATATTTTTCTAATTGCATACCCATATTCAAAAGCTCATAATTTTATCATTGTTAGTGATAGGGCTTCCATATTTTCAGTAAATTTGAAGAAAGACCTGGAGAATTCATGTTAGTTGATTTTTCCTCTCCATATATACAGGGACTGTACAAAAAGTTTTCAAACTATGAGAATTTTTTCAAATGGAAAACCTATATATTTTTATGTCATCAGATTCCATTTCTGAAGGGCTTCCTATTTTATAAAGCATGTCCTATACCTGCTGTTCACCGTTTTTGGGATAATAAATAAAATGTTATTTTGTATTATTTTAATGAATAAAATAATATTCTTTTATTATTTTTGTCACAAAAAATACCGAGTGTTTCAAAATTTTGGGTCACTACTCCAGCAACACATTCTACATATGTTATTAGCAAGAATGATTCAGTAAACTACTTTTTTAAGTCACATCCTCAAAAAGATATAATGTCTCAAAGATGATTGATTACACTTTCTGTAGGTGACCGTAATTGAAAACAATAACTAACTTATATTTGAAATTGAAAAGGGAATGTTACTTAGAAAAGCAGCTTATTGAAATATTTAGAATGAGTTGCTCGAGTAGTGACCCAAAATTTTAAACCACTCGGTATTTTTTGTGACAAAAATAATGAAAAAATATTATTTTATTCATTATCTCAAAAACAGTATACATTAGGTTTAGGACATGCTTCATAAAATATGAAGCCCTTCAGAAATGGAATCTAATGACATAAAAATATACAGGGTGTTCTATTTGAAAAAAATGAGTTTTGCTGAATCAAATTCTCATAGTTTGAAAATTTTTTGTATACATGGAGAGAGAAAATTCAACTAATATGAATTGTCTGGATCTTTCTTCAAATTTACTGAAAATATGAGAGCACTATGATCAATAATAATGAAATTACGAGCTTTTGAAAATGGGTATGCAATTGGAAAAATATTAACATTTCAGCCAATATCTCGAAAACGGTTAGATTTAAGAATATAATGTTGTTGATAAAATTTGTTCAGAATTACATGTGTCAAACAAAAATGCAAACAAAAGTATATAAAGCTATTTAAAAAATGAGCTTTTTATTACACACCCTGTATACTCCATGTAGTATATCCGAAAATAATTTTAAATTACGCCTCTTTGAGAATAAAATAACTTTTGTTTATAAAATTTTTTTCTAAAGTTGTTAATAAAGGCACTATATAAGTTCCACAGATAAATGACTCACCCTGTATTTCCGTTAGATTAAGTGCGATGTGCGATTAAGTTTAGTGTGCTCACATAATCATGCTGATTTTGGGATTAGATATTTTATACAGTGTTGGTGTTTTGGGTTTCTTATGACCGTTTGCACCAATCAGACTTGAAAGTTTAAGCTAGGCTTAACCTTGAAGCCCAGCCTCACCGTTTGCACCAATTTCACAAGGTATGAAGTTCTACCTAAATTCCAGTTTTTCTTATAGTGGGTTCAACAAGTTAAGAGCAACTTGACCTAAAATTAGTTTTAATCGAAAACTGCTGGTACGAAAAAAATTAAAAAATATTGTAATTCATTGAATTGTTAGAACTTTTTGAACGTGGAGATGACATGGATATATTAAACTGGAGAGTTCTTAGAAAATTATTGGTTAGGTTACTGCAATTGACAGAAAATCAATTAGAGTATCTCAACGACTAGTAACCAGATCAATATACGCAAATATATTAAGCATATTGTAGATTAATGTATTACTTTTTAGAAATAGTCCTCTCTCGGTTGACCCAATTATTGTTGTCTTTAAGAACTTACAGTACTAGAAATTATTTCTTAGCTATAACTTATTTACTATTTTAGAACACCAGATATAACTTGAACTGGAATTAATGAAAAAGCGTCACTCCTTTTGTTTTTTAAATCATTTAGTCAAATGTGTGCAGTTATATCGTATTGTGGTATTGTTTTATACAAATTTTATCTTTTGCTCTTTTTGTTACGTGTTTTGTACTTTTTCAACAATCCATGTAACATTTGATGGAACTCAAATATATTATTATTATTATTAATTTTAGAGGGAGCTGTATGAAAGAATACAAGCGGTTCTCAAGACTAGTACGGAATGATTTAATTTGATTTAATACTTTACCGAAAATAAACGAACAGAAAACACAAAGAGAGGCTTGTACGCAATAAGAAGGATTAAAACAATAAACATCTTCAAATGTGGAATTGCTACTATTTTGCAAATTTTCACTCTATTACAACATATGGGATTCTTGTCTGGGGTAACTCTAGTCATTCGCAGAGAAACCTAATTCTATAAAAAAAGAGACCAGTAAGAGTTTTAAATATCTTACGAACCGGAAATAGTTGTAGAGAAGCATTCATGATCAATAAAATACTTACCATCGTATCGTCGTATATACTTACCTGTGTCAGTATTGTTCAATGCACAATAGATCAATGATGGTCGCAGTGCTGAATAGCTGGTAAAGCCTTAACGACTCCTGGCTACAATACAATTGTTCAGGTCAATCGAGAATCGTTTATAACCCATAGCGAAGCCCATCAACATAACAATAGACATAGGACGCAAATATTACTGCCTTATCATCGTACTACCAGAGAGAAGTAGAGAGTGATTGTGCTGCAGATATACGCCAAATATTGCTGGTTGCCTAAAATTAGGAACTCTGGATTAATTAAAATCAAATTATTACTGGTGGGAGCACATTCTAGTGGGTATTCAATTGGTCAGCTACTGAGATCAGCGCCACTAATTCAGTCTAAGAAAATCACCATAACTAAGGCGCAACCAATTCCCCATAAGGACGATCAGTCTACCTTGTCTATGGTACTACTATCACATAGCGAATGCCACATAATTGGGCCCTAAGAATTCACAATAAACTTCCTGATGACGTCAAGAGTCGAAATCCTACTTCAGTTAGGAGAAATGTTTCTTCAGAGGTCTTTTTATACACTGGATGAGTGTATGAGAGTATATCTAGAACACGAATGAATGAAATTTTAAAGTGAGTTTTGTCATATCTCGTATTTAAAGTGCAGCTTGTCATATATGAATATTTTTGATTATACTGTTGTTTGTCATAATAATTTTAACATTTATATGTTTGTACGTATATATGTATTTTTTTTCTTTGTATTATTGTGTTTTGATGTCAATTAATTTTATTCTAGTGGAGTCCATGTAACCATGTTCAACTGGCGATGAAATAACAGCCATATAGACTTGATTTTTTGGGTAGGAGAATTAAATGATTGAGTAAGACCAACTATGGCTGAGGGGTATTTATCAGGAAACAAATGAACGGCGAAAACTTTTCAATGGAAAATAAATTCATCAAGAATTGATATAAATTGCAGGTGGTAATAACGCAGAAATTTTTCCGAAACAGGAAAGGATGCAAAAGCTATTTGTAATCATTTACAAACGTTGCGGCCTGAATCATCACAGGACCAAACAATTCTCAATAATTCCAGAATATATGCACAATTTGAGAATGGGGAATTTCCAAATAGTTTCATATTAGGTAACTCACTGGGTGGGCCAATAGTGCGGGATGGAAAGTTTACAACCTCAATATTTGTTTTATAGAAAAACGTTTCAAACAAAATCATATTCTACACTATCAAGCTGTCAATAGAAATTGATGATACTTATTCAGGATAGCCCTCTATTTTTTTTTATTTTCGAATACTATATTCAAAAGTGTCGAGTAATCTTCCCTACCCTCTCAATAGTTGCCATATACAGGGTGGTACACGAAAGTGGATCACCCCTATAAAATTATAGTATAGTGTATTACACAGCTTACAGATTTTAATGGCTTACTCAAATGAAATAAGGCACTTCCGGTTTAACCGGAAATGAAATATAACTTCGTTATTTTGTATGGGAACGTGTACTTTTTTGAGTTATTCTAATAGTACACTCGATTCCCGATACAGTGATACTACATATGACTACTTTTAATGAAATAAAAATTTTTTCGAAAAAAAATTTTTTTTCAAAAAAAAATGTTTTGTTTTAATTTATATCACTTATACATGACAATACCATTTGCCCAATAAGTTTTTTATCGTAATATCATATTTATTCAACCCACAGGAATTATTTGTTGTGTACTGTTTGTTTTTGGTCTTGACTCAATTTTTTCAAATGGGAATCGTATTGTTCACCGAGTTCGTTGGAAAGCTAATTTTTTTCCCTTCACATTGATATCAATAACATGGCAATTCAATAATAAAAACAAAAGATTGAATTGAAAACAATTTTCTCTTTAAAAATAGTAATATGTATGTGGTATCACTGTGTCGAAAAGAAATTGTACTATCAGAATAATTAAAAAAAGTGCATGCTGCTATTTAAAACAACGAAGTTATAGTCCATTTCCGGCTAAACAGGAAGTGATCTCATTTAGTAAGCCGTTGAAATCAGTAGGTTGTGTAATATACTTTATATAAGAATTATTTGAAAATCTTCAAAAATAAAAATGTTATAGGGGTGATCCACTTTCGTGTACCACCTTGTATAGGAAGTAGAAAAAGATACTGAAGGTAATAGAATAGGACATGCAAATGTGTCTCCGCAAATACAAACAAGGAGACATCTCTTGTCTTTAGGTATTCAAAACTAAATACGGAATAGAGGATCAAGTGAAGGGTAAGTAACTTTTTGGTAATTATCCGAGAAAAATGCTCCAAACTTTATTACGTCTCTTCAGTTGAATATAACCTTGGTTAAAACAGTTTTATTTCCAAACTAAACATAGCAAAATTTATCATCAGAAATTTATTGCATTTAAACGCATTAAATTATATTGTTGTATGTACAATTAATATTGTTTATTTAGGAGATAAACAATTTAAATTGCGCATCTCGCAATCACTTTATTGATTACAGAGAACATGCTGCTGTTAAAAGGAGCTTGAATATTCATAGACTGCTTTAGACTCTCTTTAGGTATAAACCTAGATCAATTTTGGCTTAAATCAAAAGACTAATCAACAGTAATTTACATTCGTTATCGCATACAAAATAAGTGATTGCCTTTTCCGTCATAGTACTGCTAATAGCTAGCGACAGATTCATCACGTCATTTTAAACCAATTTGATATAAATTACCTTTAGAAATACACCCCTGAAAAGTTACGGTTCATGGAAATCATTTTTCATCTCAATTTAATCGTAATAACTTTAAAATTTTTAATGATACGGGGGCGGGATGATAATTTTGTGGGCCTAAGTAAGAAGGGATAAACATGTATTCGGAAAAATATTTTATTTTCAAACATAGTTTCTCGAACGTTCAATGCAATTATGTCAACTAACGATGTTTCAATACTTCTTCTAACTCTGCAAAATAAGTGTTAACTACAACATCTCCGTTAGTGCAGAATCTCTAGTCGTCAAAAAAGTGTTTGAAGCCACAGAACAAACAGAAATCAGAAGGCGCTAACTCCGGCAAATAGGGTGGATGAGGAAGCAAGTCGTAATAATAATAATGATGATAATTTATTGCACTATCAAAAGAATATGCATGGTAGGTCTAAAAACTATAAAGCCTAGTTTACACCGTGATAGTTTTATCGTGATAGTACTATTATGATAGCTTCAATGTCAGCCATTATTATGGACTGTCACTTACGTGATAGTCGACTATCGCGATAGAACTATCACGGTGTAAACTGAGCTTAAGTGTATAACAATCATATTTGTATATAACAAAGAGAAAGACAATGACAAACACATTAAAATTTTGCGCAAAGAAATTCTTCAATATTATAAAAACTATATTTTAGTAGTAGCTTTTTAACTTCAGTCTTAAACCTTCCGAGTTTCAGTACTTTCACGTCATCGGTAATTTTATTGTAAAGCTTTATTGGCCAGAAAGTTGCTCCGAGTTGCGTAGACTTTGTTCTGTTATACTTCATGTCATACTTAAAATCCTAATTTTTTTTTAGTGAACCAGGTTGTAATTCTCAAATTTTGGATTCTTGAAAAATATTATAAAATCGATCTAAACATTTCTGCGAAAAATACGTTCGCACATGTTTTCAATCCAGGATAAGTAAATGCGGCACGCACCTTACATTCAGCTTCTTCAACTCTAATTCACCAGCTCTTTGTGATGTCTATACATATCTAGATGTTTTACTTGATTTGAGCAGTATAAAATGACCTCCTGAATTCGTTTAGAAAGTCAGTTCACTTCCATCATCTGATATTTTTCGCGTAATGCTCCCCAAAACTATATTTAAAAATTTCCGCTTTATTATTCCGAATTTTTGCAGTGTTCTAAGAACGTGAAGACCACAAAATGAAAGAATTATTGATAGCAATTGAATTGGGAGACTCGAAAACAACACAATCACTGAAGAAAATGAATACTTAGGCCTGAAGAGATAGGTATGAAAAATGGCCGAGAATGTTATGGTTGGAAAAGCTACCTCAATTGTACTCATTGCCAGCGAAGACAGTATCGGTTAAGTTGATTAACGGCAGCTAAAATTTTGGAAGTGAATACGCGATCTACTGTTTATAGGGTCAATGACTTTCAATACAAGCAAATCAATGTATTTCAAAAAAAAAAATGTGAACTTGAAAAATACATATTGGAAATATATTAAATCGTGGAAATAAGACAACGTCAAGACGGCAAGAAATGCCCAAAATCGAAAAATTGGTTTCAATGGGTAAAGGCGGGCGTTTTTTCAGGGACTGAAAAATGACGTTGGAAAATTTTGAGTTATCCAGAAAAAATTGCTGATATATCTTCTCAATTGTAAGTTATTTAAAAAAAACTATAAAGGAAATATTAGGTAAAGGAATTCCAAGAATATATCGTGTATAGCTATCATTAAGTGCCAACGTTCCACTCACTATCTTCAAGACATCTCCAAGAGACAACGACTAGGTTGAATTGAGAGGCAGAGACAGGAGCAAATGGGAACACCTTGCTTCGTTCTACCTTCGGAGACAAGCTTACAATAGTACAAAATGCTATCGCTTGGCGTATTTTCACGAACTGAATTCTTGCAGAACAAGATCAGTCTTCTTGGTTCTCTCTTGTAAGCAAGCTTACATTTGCTTCTGCTTGCAAGATACCCGAAAATACAGTGAACTCTTTTTATCAATCTGAGTTAGTAATATTTGCGCTTTGAAAATGTCCCTTGCAATAGTGAAATAGCAAATGACAATGCCTACGTATTTCTGAAAACCATTTACGTATTATCAACAGTAGCTGTAAACATTATGAATCTGATATTTCAAAATATTATGAACCAAAAGGATACTTTCCCCCTTACGATATCGTAATATGTGATGAATATCGAAGTCATAAGATTTCATGGGAGTTCAAAAAAACATGTAATTATGAACCAACCGCAGCATTTTTTCTCTACGTATGCCCTAATAATTGAAAATATCAAACAAACCAAACAACTCAATAATGCAAACTCTCAAAATTTGTATGCGAAAAGGAGGGAAATGTATGCTGATTGCTAACAAATAATTACAGACCAGCCTCAAAGTTGAGGCTGAAATTGATAAACAATGGAAAATGTTTCATTATAATTCTCTATGTTTGGAAAAATAATGAGACAAATTCCCAACGAAAAGATCGTGACGAATCTATATTCACATGCTTGTATTCAAGTTCAGTATTTGAGTATTTGATTTAGTTTTTGCATTTCTTTATTGTTGATATCACTTTTGTAGTTGTGTATACTGATAAGTTTTGGGTTATCAATGTTTATTGACTTTTCAAAAATGTTGCTGAAGAATTTTTCAGGGTGGACAATTTATGACGCCTCGGAAGATAGTGTTTCACTTTACAGAAAAATTGTAAGAACAAAATATTTTTTAATCCAAGAATACAATTTTTAAAAATTAGTTTCAACTATACAAGGTGTTCCGTTAATACCGAACCAGTACTGAACTCAATTTTTTTAAATAGAAACCCCTATATTTTATTCAAAATTTGGATTCTATATCAAATTTCTATGGAATTTTATTCAAAACACTAGTGTTCTAAAGTTCACCGTTTTCGAGATATTTTGTATTTTCTAGAAAATTTTCAATTTGCAGGCATCACTTTCTTTTCTTGTAACGCCCACATTTGGAATAAGAAAGGAATAACTTTTCCATGAAAGGATCCGTAGTTCAGAGTTCCATTAGAACTAAGCCGTCATTTTTCAAAATGGCGTCGTACAGTGCAGTTGAATTTCTAATTTTTCAAAGCACGTTAACTTGAAAATTTCAAATGGAACACTCTGTATATTATTGTGTCATCATATCAGGTGTTCTGAGACCTTCTATTTTTGTTAAAGCTTTCCTATACCTATCTTTTGAATTTAGCAAGTTAAAACGGGTTTTGTGGAAAATAGTTATTTTTCAAGGTTGTTTTCATAGTGTGCCATGATAACAATGTTCCAAATAAATTTCTTTACATATTATAAATTAAGAAGATACTCATAGCAACAAATATTCACCATCAATATTGAGAAAAAACACAAGAAAATAATTTTGTTTTCATCTTATGAAATACATGTTAAAATCCACTTATCAAAGCT
>JAUIMX010000078.1:0-16778 GCA_033557805.1 Phaenonotum sp. SLE1380 | reverse complement strand
TATGTAAAAAACAAAAAATATCATTCAGTTTTTTCTCTCTCCTGTAAACTTTGCGGAAATGGATTTAGCAGGTTAACGAATTAGGCCGACGATTTGTTTGTTTGATCCACCCTCCTAACCCTAATTCTCGAAATAACAAAAGAATACAAACGTCGGACTATGCCTGCTCAGTTAAATTATTGCCTTGCGTCAAGCTGTGACGGTCACTGAAAATTCTTTGTACTCCGTTCTATTATACTTCAAGTTTTCTTGTCTCAGTTGTACATCCCTTAACATCCCAAAAATCTTTACCAAATGATTTTGACATAGGGCTTTGTTTGAAGATGAAAACTCATTTCCATCTACTGTTTTGATTGAAATTTTGTTTCCCAGCGAAGTAATGTATCCAAGTCTGATGCATTTTAATAAAACCAAAAGTGTAGTGTAAGAATTTGTCTAGTTGAACCACAGTATTTGCTACGAAAAACATATGATACATTTTATATAACTTATTTTATTCTCCATATACTTTTCATAGTCAGATTAAAAATCATTCGATATTATGAGCAAACACAATTTTAAAAATTTCCAGGTAAGTACCTCTGAAGGTCAAGCTCAAGCGGCAACTTGGGGAGTGAGCTTCATGGAAACATCCGCCAAAACGAATCACAACGTAAAGCAACTATTTCAGGAACTTCTTAACCTCGAAAAATCTCGCAACGTTAGCCTTCAAGTGGGTGGCAAGGCAACTAGCCGAGTGGCAAAAGACAAGTGCGACCTTATGTAACAAAGTTAACGAAATATTGGCGAAAATTGCGGGTGGATATGCGATATTGCCTTGTCGGTGCGATTTGTTAAATATTGGTTACTCAAACTTTTGCTATTATACGCGTGCTGTTAAAACAAGTTAACTGTTAAAGTTATTCATATTCGATGTAATATTTTAAGTGACTAATGTTTAACATCAATATGTGCCAAGGGATTCCAAAATCTATTGTTCTTGATCAAAGTTTTTGTTATGTCTTCTACTTTGATAGACTTAATGAAAACAGTGATTGTATGAACACAATGGTGTCCAATCTTTCTAATTGAAATTTCACTGTTAGTGTAACCTAACTAGCTCAAAAATTAATTCTAGTATTTCCTAACGTCAACTCGAAATACTTTTCTAAATCCTTGAAATTTTTTGAAAGTCGTTTCTATTAGTTCCTTGGTTCGAATTCGAATTCAATTTATATTGTTATATTAGTTTTATGTAGCTCTCTTTTTTACTATATGAAACTCGAACTAGGGTAGAAAAGGCTTTATGAATAAGAGACCAATTCAAATTTGTTCACGTGAACAATATTACATAAATTAGAAATTTTGCTACTATGGAATAACAAATAAATAACGAAATGGTTGTTAGGGACTGTTCTCAGTTCATGAGTTTTCTGGTTTGTATTTACAAAGACAATTGCTTCAAATGTCGCTTTAAACATTAAAACCCAGTTTGATATATCTTAGTTAGTAGCGTAGGGCAGTACCACATATAACCATATTGCTCACTCATTGTAAATTTTTACTGTGTTGATGGTTGCATAAAAACATGAGCAAGAAATTAAATAACTACGATAAATGACGGCATTATTGATAAAAAAAATTGTAGAAAGACAAGGTTATTGCTCTGAACAAATTAACATCAAATCTGACAAAATTATCAACGAAAGATTCGTGAAAACTCAAAAAAATCCTGCATATTCTAGCGCCACCTATTAATAGATTTCCCGACTATATACCTACGAAACATCAAATTTTGACTTCCAAGTCACCAATAAGCGTGAGCAGTATGGTTCTATGTGGCAGTACTATGAACAGGTAGCAGATTGATCACTCAGTAACCTTTTAGTAATTTTCGATACCCTAAATGGACTGCATATTGAATAATTGGGATTAGTTGTTAGAGTAATGTTTTAAAATATTCCAATATTCTTTTTTATGTTAATGCACAGAGGGTGTCCCACTTTAATTTATAATTGAGAATATCTCAAAAAATCACCCATCTTATGACAGTGAGTTTCATATAAAAGTTGTAGGATTTCGAGGGGGAAACAAAACAGCGTACATTGTCAACTTTCAGTTTTGACCAGAAGTGGGTTATTTTAAGTAGAAACCTTCCTTTTTGATTCCGGAAAATGAAAGACCGAAAAATTTGACTTTCAAATATTACTTTTGGTGTTTTAAACATTTCTAGATAGAGTATTGAGCAAAGTCTGAATGCCATTCGTAGTCTCTCCCTACTCTACTAGCTGAAACGCAAAGAATAAGGTTTCAAAGTTTAAAGAACAATGTTTAAAGTAATTATGACCGTACAACTTGAGGAGCTTGAATATCATATACCTATAGTTCTTCTATTTCCTTCAAGTGAATTTCATTGTTAAGATTGGACTGAGTGTGTTAAAAACTGTTATATACTGAGCTAAGTAAGTAAAGGGAAATTGTTTTGTTTGCCAAGCACTTTGTTAACTGTTAACTAAAAAGTGCCAGTTTTGTCGACAATATTACAATAACATTTGAACTTTGTATATAACGTAAATCTTTGCTTACTTAGCTGTAGCGTTTGTTAAATAAAAGAGGACTGACTGCAATTTTTCACAGTATCACTACGATATAAAAAAAAAGACCTTTTTATTAAATAGATACAATTCTAAAGAGATGCAAAACTTTTTTACTAATGTTTTCTATCGTGTATATTGAATATTATCTTGACTTTATAAATTGTGTACACATTCGATGATATCCCTATTAAATGATTACGTAGACAGAAATGGAAATTTTAGAAGTAAATAAATGCATTGTCTAAGCTTTTCGCATGGTAGGTAAGAATACTATTATTGCTTGGTGCTAAAACTGGAGCGTCTAGATTTGGAAACGATGATAATGCTACCCGGGTATTAGTTTTGTAGTTGAAGGATCAATTAAAAAAATTCCGAGTATACTTTCTATTGTCTAATGTAATGCAGTCATGTCCATTATATTGCACTGTTATTACATGAAAAAGTATATGACATTTCTTGCTCTTTAAAACATATTTCACAAAACCATATCAACATCTGTAGCAGAAATATAGATCTTGACAGAAAAATTCATCATTTCAAATTTATGACTGTTTTAAACAAAATGGTGTAACATTGGGATAGGTTGCAGAAAAAATTATAATTTCGTGAATTAATTCGATAAGCTTATCAAAAATTTCATTTTATTGAACAATATCAATGTCAGCACTTGGAGTATAGACCTTTTGTAAACAGTGAATCAACAGGTCAGACTGTGAGTGTAAACTGCAGATTGGATAAAAAAGAATATCTGTGAGATTTAGAGGTTAACGTGGATAATTGCACGAAACATTGATATTTGGTTTATTTGGGAATCTACCATCGCTGTGATCTATCTTCCCATACATGTTTAAATTGTTATTTCTGGATCCTTTAAGTTATAGATTTTTTTTTTTTCGGGAAAACAAAATTTATTTAACCGAATCGAATATTTCGTCATATCTTGATGGATACTTCCTTTTTCTCATCAGGTAGCCAAATTCTGAATGCTCTTGACTATCCTAGGAACACTGAATCTTTGATCTCGACTCCAACTTTCCAAAATGTAGCAATCAATCTTCTGTAAAAACTTCATTTCAAAACCATTAGAAATACTCCATATTTTTGGAGGTTTTCCTAACAAAATTTCATGAGTTTTTCCCTTGAGTTTGCTTGTCAGTGCTCTGTTATGAATGAAGTTAGCAATGTTTACACCTTCTGTCCGGAACACTGAAGATAGCCCTGAGTTGATCAGGAGACATCTTGCCATTTCCATTAGTCTTCTGTTTCGTCTTCAAGCTACTCCATTTTGCTCTGGAGTGTAGGTGACAGTCCTTTTGATTCTATGCTTGAGCAACCTATCAGAATCTTGGTTCACATATGCCCTTCGATTGTCAGACTGCAGCTCCTTTATTTTCTTCTCCATTTGTGTCTCAGAAAGTACTCTAAAATGCTCAAATTCTTCTAACGCTTGAGTGTTTCATCTTATTCTTACTTTGCACCACCCACCTGGAAGTATCATCGATGAATGTGATGAAGTAATTCATTCCTCTGTAAGAAGCAACACGCATCGGTTCACAAATAACCATGTGGATGATTTTGAAAATGGGATCGAGTCATTTTCCCTTTTATGTCCTGCATTTTACTCACGATTTAAGTGGAGGAAGAAACTATCCTCTTCAAAACTGCAGCAATTTTGGCAAGATCCTCACATGATTCATTGTACTCAACACCCACCAGAAAACAGTTTCCACTTTCTAACTGATGGAGTCACGTAACATAAGTTCTTGTGCTTATAGCTTTTATTACATCCGTTTAGTTAATTTTCACAAAAATGGAGATATGATTGTTGATTTGTACCTAACTTAATATTTTTGTGATTGCCAACATTTCATTTGAATCATGTGTAGTGGCTAGAACGTTTAATTAACAATTAAACGTTTAATCAAGAATTAACAATTGTTATGTTTTAACAATCTTTATGATAAAGAAGCTTCTGAATAGGCACCTATGTGCCACCACACTGGCACAATTTGAAAGCTTTCACAACAATTTTTGTTTTGTTTGCAACTGCAATGTGGTATTTTCATTAACACAATCTTATCAAGAAATGTTGAATTAAACAAAAGTTTTTTTCTGCTACCAGTCCCAAAGATTCAATGATCACTAGTTAAAAGTCAAGTGTATATTTTGTCTGTAATTTGATGCACGTTGGATTCCTCAAAAATTATCCCATATGTTACAATCCCACTGCATGAAATGTGACATCCAGTGTATGTAAATTGTATTTTTCAAGATATTTCACTGTGTTAGATATCCGATTGTCATTCTAAAAACGTCTGTAGGATATTATCGAAAGTTACGTCCCTTTATATGTAAAAAAATGAATCACTTAATCGATAATATCTGTTACGCAAAAATTTTACTACCAAAAGAACCGTACATTTTCTAGTTAAACTATTAATATCATCTAGATTATGATGTATTGTTGTGAAAATTAGGAGGACTATTCTGCTTAAAACAGTCCCTTAGAAACGGTGCTGCGCATTTGTTATATAACATCATAAAATTTAAATGAGAAAATCGTTCATGTTAAGTATATATATTTGTTATTCATGCTTTATAGTGTTCACTATATGAACTGCAATTGTGATCAATTTTTAACATATTACATGCAACGAAAAATACAAGATTATTGAATAGAGTAGCGAAAAATGTACTCACTCGATTTATAATGTGCGTTATAGGTATGCGATTATAAAAAAAGTTCTCTTGCATATTTGCGATTTGGCTTTTACCATATATGAATTTAGTTACGGGTTTGAGTCAGTGCGGTCACTACTTATATAGGGTATCTTTAATTCACTTGTTATCATAATAACTCATGGATACTTCTTTTGAAATTATGCCAATTCACCAAATAAATATACAGGGTGTCAGGAAGGAAGGATAATATTCTGGTCAAGTTTTCATAGCACCGAAGTTATTCCATCGATGTATGTACTCATTAACATTATTCCATTTGCAATTTCATAATACAACAATTTATAAGTATATTTATGCTCATGATGCCATAGTGGTTGCATTAAAATACACCATATTGATCTTTCGGTTGATAATGTCGAGTACAACTATTACAATTTAGTTCTGTGTGTCGGAAGGAAACAACACCAAGTCCAATTTGAGTAACTTTACAATACGTACCAAAAACTGTCCGACTTGGTGTTCTTTACCTCACAAAAGCATTGGACTTTGTGTTGGAAAAATATTATTACCTCTAAAACTATGATAAGCAGGACTTGGTGTGTTTTACCATGAAGTAGAATAAATATTTTTACATATAACTGAGAATAAAAACCTATTTAACAAAATGGACTTGGTGTTGTTTACTTCCGACACACAGAGTTATATTCCAGTGATATCCCATAGTAAAAGTACTAGCATTGAAACTATCATCTATCATTCTCACAGCTAGTGCTGATATGTTTACTAAAAATTTTATCAGTGATGTCGAATTTTAATCTTAAGAAATTGCTATTGAACCAAATGAAATATTTTCTTGAGGATGAAAAGTTTTTTTAAAAGGCTTGCAACCTGTGATACTTGGAAAGACCATCTTCCTGAAGACAAAAGGGAAACAAATTTTCATCAATTTTGCACATTATTTTGATAAAATACTAATAATTGTTGTATACATTTATTTGATGAATAAGCACATTTTTGATTAGTGAAGTATCTATCAGTTATCAAGGTGACTATTCTATTCCAGATACCCTGTATACAGGGAGTTCCGTAAATAATGTGATGAATGAAAGTGGCATTTTATTGAGTCAAATAATGACTGATTTACACAACTCCATCTTGATTATGAAATTTTACTAAAAATTAAATATTGAAGTCCTGCGCTGTATTAAGGTAAAGTTGTTTGAATCGGCCCATTTTTGGCTCAGAAACATGCCTTTTTTGCAAGTTGCATTATTTACAACACAACCTGTATATTATGAATCGATTAAAAATATTGTGCACAATCCATATCGAATTTTATTCAAAATAAATCAATTTTGTTGCATAATATTGTAAATAAAACATTTGCTTAAGCTTTTACATATACAAACTGGGCCATTTTTCATGTTTTTTTCCAACATTTTGGTAATTTTTAAGGAAAAAAAACAATACAATTTAAAAAATTTTGTAAACACCATAAAGTTTGTTTGACAATTGAGTTTAAAATAGCTTTTTTGAAATTGGCCCACATTGCATTTTATATCATGAGCTTTATAAATTTAATACTAGTTCGAAATTTATATGAAAAAATTCTATCACAACGAAACTTGACAAACTGTTACTACACTGACAGAAAAGTATGCAACAAAAAAAAAGAAAAAAATTGGTGGATTGATTTTCCTTATTGGTAAATCTGAATGGCTTGAAAATAATGTTCCTTTTTGAGTTCAAAACACGCATCATGATTATTTTGTTCCAATGAGTATTTTTGGTTCTACATTCAATGCACATTCATCATATTTTAACGTCAAAAAATGTTGATTCCAATTTTTTTCTTTCAGTGTATAATACTAAAACAGTTTGTTGAAATTCTTAAATACGAAAACTATTTTAGATCTTTGTATAAAAATTATTCTTATAGTCCGACATCAAACATCGATTTTACATTTTTCTGTACGATCACCAAAGCTTTGTATATAAAATAGAGTTAAAATTGAGATCATCTAGTTTTTCGAAATGAATTTTAAATATTTATATTTAAAAAAACCTTATTGCTAGTAGAATGTTTATTAAAAATTCTGTCATAAATTAAATTGTAGAGTAGACAATTCATACATATCAATCAGAAACGATTTACTAGATCTATTTTATTATAAGTTATCATAATAGAATTATACTCAAAAAATATTTTTCATAAAATAAAATGCATGACTTGAACCCGTAACACTATTAAAATTGTTATCAATATAGTGAACTAAGAGACAAATTTATATAACTGTAGATAATTTTAATATTACTCAAAATGTATATCGAGAATTTTTCAACCTTAAAATATTTCGATTGCAATGAAAAATTTTTACATTAAATATCAATTAGCAGAAATACGCTGCATTTTAGATGATTGTTATACATTAATTGTTGCATACAACAATTTCTCCAAATTTCTCGATCTCTCTCTCTCTCTTTGTATGTACATTCCATCTTTTGAGCATAACATGACACTCCATGTATTCGACAAATTGAATTAATGTAACAGTTTCAACAAAAGTTTGACCCTATTGTGCCCTAAATTACTGAACGTAAAAGCAAAAAATATCACATTTACATTTGTTTTCAAACTAATATCTAATTGTATCACTGTTTACATATTTATCTATATGTGATATTTCTTTTTAAATTGTTGAATGCATTATTGCTGTGTGGCAATAATCAGTACCGATTTCTCATATTTGTGTTCCTAAAATAAATTTTTATTCGCCATAATGCAGTCTTCTATTTTCGCAATATTCACACCTTAATTTTTTGTTTGTGAAGCAATAAGATAGTTTGTACATAATAAGAGCGGTATTTTATTTTGCGCTGCATTATGTTGAATTAAAATTTGTATATTCGGTCAATGTAACTAAACATGTATATTACACGCTGGCTAATTTTATTCACCAGTTTTATACACTAAAATGTTATGTGTTCCCTGATTTAAGATTGTGTATTTAATTATAATCTTGGCATATGTATTTACTATTGTATATAATTATTTGTCTTTGTTTTTTACAAATAATAAATCCTGACTCATTGATTGTTTAATATATTATTTATATTTATCCCTGATGGACGAGCCTACCAGAGCACTATGGTTCCAAATGACCGATTTGTTGGCGAAAATTCAAATCTTCAAAACTATAATTAATTCAAAAATTTGCAAAAACACGTCAATTTTTATTTTCATGACAGTTTCATCCCCAACTTCAACCCTCATGTTAGGGGTGCCTTCCCCCACAAAATTTTGATATAAAAATTGGGCTAAATACCATTTGAATGATAACGCTAAAATATTGGAATAAAATCACATTCAATTTCAACCCTCATTGAAGGGTGTCATCCCCTCATAATTTCAAGACAAAAAACTACTATTTCAAATTATACAAATGACACATATTCACTGTTATTGGACAATGAACGTGAGTTTATTAAATTTCACTATTCAATTCCAAATTGCCCAAGTTTTGAGTGTGTAGTATGTCGGCTTCGTCGAATTCAACTTCTTGCTCAGAAATGTTACTGTTTAAAGTAACTGGGGTTCCAACAGTATACTAATCACTTCCATGGGGAGAGGCAATCTTTTATGAGAACTGATTCTCTTGTTAATTATACTGTATATTATTGGATCTGAAGTGTCCATTGCAATATGAAAAATATCTTTCAAAGTATATTTTTGCTAATATTCCGCGAATGGTGTTCCCTGTCGAACCTATGAGGTTTATTCCTTCCTTCGGACGCTTCTTCACCAAAATACCCTATTGGCAGTATAGTGTTCTGAATATTTTGCCTTCCATGTATTAAAATTTTGTGGAAAGTTGGATAAATATCACAATTTTCCAATAGTGCTCCATTTCTAATATGCAAATATTTTGTTTTGCTCAAATTACTCTAAAATATAAGTTGTAAGGCTTCTTCATCGCTCTAGTATGTTGCATCAAAAACGACGTGTTTTTGTACTAATATTCTTTTTTCCTTGTTCATCCGCCAAAGAAAATGTATTTCCTTTCCTGTTACTGCAGAGATTTTGGAATTATTTATCTGTTTCTTGAAACCATATGGCTATAAGGTCCTCACTCTAAAACGATGCATACCTTTCAAAAAAGACATCTGCATTGAAGATTAGGTAATATTAGCGGCCAATTTTTTCACAATTGGGAGTTTTATATTGTATTTATAGATTTATGTCAGAATGGTGATGGGAATCGTTTTATAAATCAACACGAAATTACACAAATAAAATTTTTCAAACAAAATACACGGTAGTGTACATAATTATTTTCCACAAGTTAGAAATAGGTTGAGGAATTTATATTGGAAGTACATTAAAGTACATACCTGTAGAAACAATATGTAATTTGTTTGAGGTGACAATAGCAAGGCACTTGAAAACAACACACTTTCAAATTTCAACTTCACACTCTGAAATCAGAACGGCAAAGAACCCACAAGATAAATGTCAACTTGTGGGACGGATAAAAGGTGGAGGAACTGCTTCAAGGAAGCTGAATAGAATCTGTTTTTATAGAAGTTGAAAAAATGGATTTTGGCCAAGAAAACAGGTTCTAGGAACCATAGTGCAGAACCTTGGAATAAATTCAGCATCCTCACTTCTCAGCTGAAAAAAAAATTTTTTTTCAATCCGTCATTTTAACAAGTTTCTAGAATTGATTGACCAGTTTTGTTTGAAAATATGTTCAATTTTTTTTGGTGTTCCCTTCACTTTGCAATTGTATATCTGAAATTGTTTATTGAGTTTTTCAATACTTTTATATTTGAATTGTTTTTTTTTGCAAGACATTTTTTTTATTAATTTATATATTATTAACACAATATGTCCGAGACATAACTAAAACAAGCATGGTTTTTGAGAAAATAAGTCCACTCAGACTAAATAAGAACCAAAGGCTACAAACAAGACGTGGTGTTTCAGAACAGGAAGACATAAAATTGGCTACTACACAGGGACCGCTATTTTTATTCCAATATATTTTGACGATATATATATTGACAGTGTTTGTTTACGTACTTACCTGTTTATTGGAGACTCTTGAATTGAAATAACAGGTTTGAGGTATCAACATTCGATCATAAATCCTTAGAATATTTTCAAAGTGAAGATACAGAATATGAGTGTAGGTAATTAAAAACAAAATTGAATTGATAAAAATATTATATTACAATCCTTACAATTAATCATTTGATTTTTGACGCTTGCTTTTATTTCTAAAAACTTCCTTCTTTTGTTTCATCAATTTCTTATATTTTCTATTCTCTTGTTCCTCAAGTTGCTTCTTGTATTTTTCCATCCTTTCTTTCATCTGTATTTTCATTTGCTGTTGCTTCTGATCATACGAAGCCTTCAGCATTTTCATCATGTCGGCAACCTTCTTTTCGTAAGGATCTCTTACTACTGCCACTCTATCAATTGTTTTATTATCTTTAGCATTATGTTTTGGTTTATCTTTGTAAGGAAGGGCTTGTTGTAGCTTTCTAGGAATCATTAATGGCTTGAATACTTTAGCTTCTCTCTCAATTGGCTGAAATAAATAAGAGGAAAATAAACTAGTACAAATTTTTTTAATTATTGGCATACAGTAAAAAATGAATAAGAGGATGATAATGATAATGAAAATTTTTCAATTATTATAATACAGCAAAAACTTATCTTGAATTTGTTATTTCTACTCACCGTGTATAGACTATCTTTATTAGCTTCAAACTTGATTCCTTGAGCTCGTTTAATTTCACCTGCTGTTCTAACACCTTTCCAGTTATCTTTCTGATCAGGTGGTAATAAAAGAGTTGTAACAGGGTTGTAGAATTGTTTTACGGGAACTTTGACCCATGTTCGACAGAAAACAATATCTGGAAAAATGATTAATAATAATAAAATATTTTCTTCTCAAGTAGACAACTTAAGCAAGTTATTATATCAATTGAAAAAAAAAACAGCTTCTAGTTTTCATTTCCAACCTGAAAATGAAGGAAAATTGCCAATGTTTATCAACTAAGGCTGACATTACTGCATTATCATGAAACATTCAGTTTGTCCATCAACCTCTTTCAAGTATTTTCAGGTGTTTATCCAATTGTCAAATCGATCTTTCAGAATCGCAATTGCAAAGTAGATTGAAATAATTCTATAAAATATTCACCTAGTAAGGGACTTTCAAGTCGGAAGTTGCTTGAAACAGGTTGATGGAACAAATCGATTGTATCTTATCAACAAACACTAGAGTAGAAGACTTAAATTTTTATGCTTCTAAATACATTTGATTGAATGTTTTTATATTTCATTTAGAAGTGAAAATTGAGCTATGCTTCAAAAATTGATAGATTATTGGACTTTGGTCACAAAAAATACATCAATTTGTGCAAATTAAGAATGATTAACTAAACTAAACACAATCTAAATTTTGTTCATTCTACCACGGACGTATTAGATAATACGTCTATGATTCAACTGACTACTGTTTTTGTTTAAGGGTTCATATTAATAGTTTCTTCAACAGAAAAAAACTTTTGAGCTAACCAACTATTCAATGTTCAAATTACTAAGTTTATTATCAAATGACAAAAATTGTTGTATCAACAATGAATTCTTCGAGTCAACAGCTTTATTCCCCTCAGTCCATCTAAAGGGAGTAAAATGAGGCAGAGACGATGAACAAACAGTGGTGAACATTGTTAAATTTGAATATTTTCGACAAAATTGACGTAATAAAATATTTAAATTATCAATATTTAGTGATAGTTTTTCTGGAATTTTAACGTTGCTTCTTTGAGGGACTTTTATCAAAAGATTATCATTCAGGAAGAAAAGCTAGACATTATGATTAGATCATCAAATTTTTGTAAAACAAATTCAAAACAGACTTACCGCTTAACATAATTTTATCTTCAAACGTTGCTCTGAAACAACCATCTGGTTTACTCATTGCTTTTTTAATTTGTCCTCTAATTCCGGAAACAGTCTGTATTCTAGCCCCTTCAAACTTTGCCACTTCCAAAGCACTGGTGAACATATCTAGAAACACAATATTGCATAAATATGTTTTTTTTTTTGGAAATTTCATAAACCTACCTTTGATAAAAGCAGTTTTTTTGTAGATTTTCAATGGATAACCAATCAATTTCAGTTTCTTCATTATCTGCGTTGATTTATCCAATTCTTGCACTGCACCTGTCGCTGCTATCCTGAACCCTTGTTGCAGAACCTGCAACACGGATAAACATAATGTTATTTTCTTCACTCTTCCCAATTGTATCTTGAGAATTTTCTTGTTTTGTTTCTTGGGATTTAGGGTCTTTAACGAACAAAACGTTTTTGATGTTTCGATTGGTTTATTGTCTTTGCCTGCTATTTACTGTGTTCTACAACCTAGTAGGCAGATTTAGCTAACAGCACCAGATACGTAAATAGCGGACAGATAATAAACCAATTATTGAATTGTCTAAAAATGCTTCATTACTTAAAGTATCAAGAAACAAAAGAAAAAAGAATAAAGATAATTTAGAATTAACAGATTCATACCTTGCTATTATTATCAATTCTTTGTAACGCAATAAATCCAGTTCCTTGAGGAGTTATAGGCCCCCAAAAGTGTGCATTGCACGTTAGATATTCCGGAGTATACTTGAGATACCTGAATTTAAAGTCATCTTCAAGTTTGGAATACATAGGTATTGTCTGAAATCTTCTCCACCCCAATGAAATTATCAAAGGATCGTTAGTTTTCAAAATTTTCTTATACCATCTATGCTTTTTAATTTTAACATTCACAAAACCTATGTTTTCTTCGCCCATGTTCAATGCGCCTATCACCAAGGGATAAGTTGGATCAAAATTCGTAATAAATTCTGAAGGTACTTTCTCAAATTCCATTCTCACATACATGCCAGGCCTATAACCTTCAATTTGTACTCGCAAATCATCAGGCATATTCTCGAAAACAGTTTTATTTAATTGGGCTTGTTTTTCGGCCGAAGTTTTAAGATCATCGTAATACGTTGATTTATCGGTATTATCATATTCCGCATCAAATTTCTCCTTCAATTTTCTCTTTTTTTCGGCAATGGCTTCCCTGTCAGCATCTGTATCTTTTTCGTTTTCTTCCCTTTTACGTTTTGCTCCTGAATCTTTACCAGAATCTATTTTTGGATCAGATTTGTCCGCTGTATACTTAGTACCGGTTTCTAAATCTTCAAAATCGCCGTACACCTCACTATCAACATCGCTTAAATCTTCAGCATCATCCAACCTTAAAAGTTCACTGGCATCTTCGGAATCTTTCCACTTTCCAGTGACGAAGCAATTTTGTATAAGATATTTGTTGTCTGGTTCCAGCCAATCTCGGACACCTTCATTCCAAGGAGTGAATAAGGATGATTCTATTGAATTGAGGTTATCTTTTTCCAAGCGAAGCTTTTGTTGTTCATGGGATAATTTTGTGAATAGCCCTCCAAGCATATTTTCATCTTCTGAGTTGTTATCATTTCCTTGTTTGCTTTCTTCAGCTTCTGCTTTTGCTGCTTCTCGTAGATATTTACTTTCGAATATTCCGTATACTAATTTCATCAAGTTTTCAGTATTTGCTTGCCTTTCTAGAAAGGCATCTTTTGCTTTTTGAACTAAATTGTCTTTCCATTTAAGGTCATCTTGCTCGTCTTCGCTGTTTTCATTACTTTCCTGAAACAAAAAGTGGAATCTTTTCATGAAATTTGACTGTATATGCTAACTTATCATATTTTCAATTATATTTTTTATTTCATCGATACACATTTTGTTATTTCTAATGATAAAAGTCAGAATAAAAATGCAATAAAGACTCAACATCATCTTATAATCACAAAATAGTGTATCAGTTTGAAGTGCCGGACTTTTACTGATACAGTATATTTGCTCACGAACTTATTAGGTTATACATCTGTGGTGTGATTTAGGATTCAAATCCAATACAGGCAGGAATATTTTTACCCAGATTGATTTAGAAAGCAGTTTTCATGGAAATTACAAGAAATGTTTATTTTCTGGGATGTGAACTTTAAATAGAATATAATTATACATTCTGGTTTAATTCCAGTAAAGTTGTAGATCAAATATGAAATCTAGGCTAAAATGTCAAATGTTATGCTTGAAATGTTAAGTCTTGATTAAATTAAGTGCAGAAAATAGTCTTTGTCAAGGAGTCAATAGAAATAATGATGTTGAGATGGTTGATCCTCTTCTGAACTGAATTAAAAAGCTGACTCACTGAACTGAGTGAGGCTATATAGCCTAGGCAATTTTTTACAAGTAAAACCGCTTTTCAGGAGCTGAAAAGCTCGGACTTCTTTTTTGGGGTGAGCAAGAAATTGTTCACCACCCTCAAGACTATGTTTGAGATCAGGCAACCAGTCTTATGTTGATTCAATTAATCTTGATAGGACAGCATAACAGAGTGATGCTGATCTACCCCCACCACTTGTGAACTGATCAAAGAACTAGTGAACTAGCTCAATTAATCCGATCTACGAAAAAAAACACAGTTCAAATAACAATGCGCTGAAGTACATGACTGTTTTATTTTCAAAGTAAAAATTAGTAAACATTCATTCGATATTAGTTATTATTAGTGTTTGTTATTTCGCCAAAAAAAGGCACAACAGTGATAATGAGAAATAAAGAGGTAAGCAAGAATTTTCTCTTTGTTTTATATTCTCTATTTCTCTCCTCTATTTGGAATAAATTGATTGTTAAATTTATTGGTCAAATAATTTCAAATTCATTTCATGTTTGTTATATTATATCGTTTCACAATTATGCCTGTTGATGATAACTGGGTCGTAGGATTCCCCACTTTAACTGTTGTTTTCATCTATTATCATCATATACATTCTTCAAAATACATGAAAAAGAGCCAGATTAAAGAGCTGATTTTAGCTATGAAAATGAAAGTTGAAGTATTTCAACTACATCATCAGAAAAGAATATTTAATGAGACCGCACTGTTGAGTTATCCTGGCCTGGGCAAATGGGGGTGCGTGGGCCAGGTTAGGTTTCACAATGATGCAATAGGACTCAAGAAACTGGCTGCATACTATGATTGGTTGTTGTACGAGCATACTTGCTAAATTCAAAAAGAGCATAACAAACTGCAACATCTGAGCATTAGATTCAGTTTTTCAAAATCAATTATTAATCCACTAATACTAGTAACATACTGAAGTTGTTCTAGCAGTCCTGAACAAGTAAAAATTTAAGAAATTTTTAGAGACATTTTAAAATATGACAAACAGATGAGTTTGTACAATGGATTAAATTTTCTTCTATTCTATATTTACGAGTTGAGTGATGTCGATCGAATCGTGGATTTCCTTAATTATAACATTATTGGCTTGTTCAGTTGGCACGCTCCCTTGAAAACTGCTCGCGTAACTAGGGAAAAGGCTCCTTGGCTAACTTATACCATTAGGTCGATGATGAAGTTGCGGGATAATGCTTTTGTTAAATTCAAACTTACTAGACAGCTCTCTTGCTGGAATACATATAAGCAGTTACGAAATTTGGTAAAAGATGCTATTAGAAAGGAGAAAAAATTGATGATTGAGAGCAGAGTCAGTGATTCGAGGAAACTGTGGAGAACTCTTCGTTCGCTTGATGTTGTTGGATCTAAACCTATGTCTCTACCCCCTACATTTAGTGATCCAGATGCAATTAATAATTTCTTTGTGGATAAGCAAGCAGATAATTTTACTATATCCTCTGAGCTTTGGGAAAGATATAACAATTGTGATCGTGCGTGTCGGTTTTCTTTTTCTGATATTTCTGACCGGGACGTGGAGATCGCTTTGAGCAAAATCAAATCTAATGCTGTAGGTTTAGACGGTATTACACTAAAAATGCTGCAAATTCTGGTACCTCACATAACACCATTTCTCGCGTACACTTTTAATATGGCATTGTCAACAAATTCTTTTCCGAGTAAATGGAAGGAAGCTAAAATCATTCCAATCGCTAAAACATCTAATCCTTGTGAATTTTCGCAATTACGTCCAATTAGCGTCTTGCCAGTTATTTCAAAACTTTTTGAAAAATTGTTGTTAATTCAGATCGAAAAATTCACCAACGATTCAAATTTATTGGGTTCAGTACAGTTCGGTTTCAGGCGCCGTCATAGTACTACATCTGCATTGCTCTCGATCACTGATAATATTTTTCACAATATTGATAATAAATTATGCACTTTTCTGGTTTTACTTGATTTCAGTCGCGCCTTTGATTTGATAAATTATAATATTCTTTGTCATAAGCTTAAATATTTTGGTTTTGATAATAATTCAGTTCTTTTTTTTTGAACGATATCTCAAGGATCGACGACAGAAGGTTTTTCTTAATGCCGTCACATCTGAGTTTCTCATGATTAGGAGTGGAGTCCCTCAGGGGTCTCTTCTGGGTCCACTTCTTTTCAATTTGTATATTTC
>JAUIMX010000789.1:0-10893 GCA_033557805.1 Phaenonotum sp. SLE1380 | reverse complement strand
CTGGGTACTCTCTTGGTTAGATATATGTAAGGTCAGAGAAACCTGATCTTCATTTGGTGTGAAGATGCCTTCTAAGTATTCTGCAAACGCTTCTGCCTTCTGTTTATTGCCCCTTGCCCATGTACCATCTCTAGTTTCTATTGGTGGCAAATGGGCGGAGCGGTGGGACGCTTTAATCTACTGGTAGCTTTCCACAGAGAGTTTGCAGTTTATAAAATATCTTTTATGCTGACTTGAGATTGTTCACCTTAAAGGTTCAATCGATTTTAGTGAGGAGTATTGATTCAGATTCATTCACGTACGGTTTGGTTTGGTTTCGAAAGATGAGCAAGTTCGTATTGTTAAGTGTTTTAGGGTAAGTCAATAATTTAACATGTATTAGTTTAGTTCTTTTTCTACAATATATTTTATATTATTTTTTTTATATAATTTATTCTGGTAATTCAGACCCCCCAATGTTACCTAGCAAGTCACAACCGCGACATATGGTGGAGGCGCCGGGTAGGGCTTGCTTAAGAGGTTTAGCCGGGTAGGTAACAATTCCTTGAAGGTAGTTTTGTTGCCATGTAATTTTGTAAGTCTTGCGAGTAAACATGTGCCCAATCAATAACATATGTTTGCTCAGGAAATTAATTAGGAATAGAATAATTGGTTTTTATTTTTTATAATAATGGGTGAATTTATTTTTATGTATTAGGATAATATTTAATATAACGTTTTCAGATTTCAAGTTATTATCAAATATGTTGATTAGTATAAAAATAGGTTAAAAGCAAAGTTTAATATTATTGATGGCAACGACCGAGAGTTCTAGATCGCGTATGTATTAGTTTAGTTCTTTTTTTACAATATATTTATATTATTTTTTTATATAATTTATTCTGTTAATTCAAACCCCCTAATGGTGCCTACCCAGTCGCATTCGCGACAATACCACTTGCTTCTTTAGCTTCTTTGCCACTTTATTGTTAACGTAACCCGTAACTACTGACGTCGGATTTTGTTCCTTTAACAATGATGTTACGTCTGACAGACGCATTTATTTGACTGAACAAAAATCATGAAAAACAGTTCTCTTTTTCAGAAGAAGCTTCGCATTTCTATTCCTTGACCTTTCGAGAAGTATTCTTATAATTTGTTACTCAAAAACTGTCTTTGTTTTATATATTTATTTGAATTTGAAAGAATACAACAATTTTGCCATTGATCTGTAAGGTGTTAGCCAAATATTTTTTCAAAGCACAAATACTTCAATTTATTAAAAAAAAATACAATAAAATAATAAAACACATGTTTCAGAAGCTACTTATTGTGTAATTGTAGAAAAAAATTTAAAAAAAAAATTCCATCGGAGACTCCCATATAAGAGATACGTCTGACGGACGCATTTATTTAACTGAACAAAAATCATGAAAACTGTTTTTTTTCAAAGGAAACTTCGCATTTCTTTTCCTTAACCTTTTGACAAGTATTCTAATGATTTGTAAGTTGAAAATTGTCATTGATTTATATATTAATTTGAATTTGAACAAAATACGACAATTTCGCCATTGATCTGTAAGGTGTTGGTCGATTATTATTTTTTTTTTAGCAGAAATAATCAAATTTATTCAACAAAATATTCAATAAAATATTAAGACATATGTTTTAGAAGCTACTTATTGTGTAATTGTGACAAAAATTTGATGAAAAAATTACATGTAGTAATTCCCATATAAGAGAACTGTCTACTCTAACACTGACAATGCGTCCGCTGGACGCATCCGCGGCTGGTTTGGCTACTTCAAGAAAAATTCTCTCAATTTTTATTACAGGGGAAGATATACTATTGCAAGGGAGGAAGGTACTGAGAATTGCAGCTATGAGAAATAAGGAATGAGCTCAGTGCAGGGAAAATAAAATCCCGATGCGTCCAGTAAACGCAACGTCAGTAGTTACAGGTTAATATGAATTTCAGTCGACCCGTTGTCCGAAATCCATCATGCGTGATAAATACAGCAAATATACCGTCACTCTTCTAGGACTGGAAGCAGACAGACAAATCGGAACTTGTTCAAATTTGTTGCAAACTATCTCAATGAATTGGACTATCGAACATATACATTCAAACAGATCTAGACATAGCAGTTCGTAGAATAAAAAAATGAGAGTTGTGTTGGGCTCGAGCGCGAAACGCTAGAGTCCATCAAACTCGAAACAGTTTTGCCCAAGCGTAGCGATATTTTTGCGTTAAATTGCAAATTGTTCCGTTCATGTTGAATATATTTTCAATTATATTATCGGACTATTGCATTCTATATTTCTGTAGTCATACCAGAGTTTTTTATACTAATATAAAATTAGGAATCAACTGGTATACAATAGCATGAACGTAAATGAAAGAGAGAGAGAAAAATAGAAAGAGACAGCAAAGCAGTTCGAATTTTTACCATTTTATAGTAATAAATCAACAATATTGTGAGCAACCGGAATATACAATATCGAATGAGTATGCACTGAAACTATAAATT
The DNA here is from genome assembly GCA_033557805.1 of Phaenonotum sp. SLE1380. NCBI lineage: Eukaryota > Metazoa > Arthropoda > Insecta > Coleoptera > Hydrophilidae > Phaenonotum > Phaenonotum sp. SLE1380. Next base: position 8,383 of record JAUIMX010000789.1, on the reverse strand, counting down.
GCTTTTCAATATGAAATCCGTTACCATTTTTAGCGATTTTGCGCGCATTGTGGCCTCCTACCGAATTTATATCCGTATTCACCTACATCAACGCCATTACATCGAACGCGAATGTCAATTAACTAATTGCAATTGAATTTTGCATCATGGAAAGAACGGTACACCTGGCCGCAGCATCGTAAATCTAAACAGAAATAGTTTACCTGGAAATAGGGATTTATGATCGTTTTGGTTGAAACTCGCTCGAAAAATTATCCTTTCAGATACCCACTGAATTTATGCGATTCTACGCCTATTAATATTTATAACTGGGTAACCTTCCTGTGCTTCTAACGCTCAATTTATGAGTATATAGTTAATTTTGATATTGAGTGAAAATATCAGCGCACCTTAGAATTATACCACCAGCTTCGTCTGTCCACACTCCTACCTTTCAAACTTCATACGCGTAGTGTGTGACGCGTGTGCGACAAATAATGTATGTGTGCGACATATGTGCGACAGTGAACGTGTATATGTGCGACATTGTTTTGATAGCAAGTGCTCCGAGATATGTCGCGCACACACGTTATCTTCCGCAAATATGTCGCACACTCACGTTGTTTATCGCACATATGCCACACACTATGTGTGCGACACCTACAGTGGTAGGAATGTTGATGAACCGAGTTGTCTACTCCCATCATTTTTATTCTCGCACAGATAGTGTGTGACGTGTGTGCGACGATTAATGTATGTGTGCGACATATGTGCGGCACATAACGTGCATGCGACATGTGCGACATTGTTTACGAGGCTGTTTTGATAGCAGCTGCTCCGAGATATGTCGCACACACACGTTATCTGACGCAAATATGTCGCACACTCACGTTGTTTGTCGCACATATGTCACACACATGTGTGCGACACCTACAATGCTAGAACTGGGGATGAACCAAAGTGATAGTATACCTACTCGCCTTTTCATTCCAACTAACTACATAATCTGAGATCTCCAACATCTTTAAAAAATCGTACACATAAGTAACCTCTGCATCGAGACATCCGTATATCCAACTGCATGGAAGAGTACTCTCATAACTCTTCCACCCAAGGTCTTGTCTCCTACTACCCTTGAAGCCTTGAGAGCCATCAGTATATTGCCAACACTCTCAAAGGTGTTGGAGAGGATCAACTAGACCTGTCATCTTTGATATCAGTTTTGGCAGAAAATGTTCCATAAAAAGTTTAATGCGTTCAATTAGTTCAATCGTGAAAACCGTCACTAAAATATTAACAAACAAATAAAAACATTAAAAGCAATATATCAGAATCGTGATTGCTACTTCTCGGACTCTCGCAAAATTGTTTTTTTCCCTCCAAACATTCATTACAGTTTTAAAAAAGTAACTCCAGAGTAAAGTATTGATGAAAAAGAACAGAAGTTGTAACAAATGGGGTAGAATGTTTTCTGTCAGAAAGTGGCAAGGCAAAAAGATATAAGCCATTAAAGCAGGTGGTAATCTTGAATAGTGGAAAGAGCCAGTCAATCGAATGGAAGTGTGGCGATAATGGTTTTTGAACAAAATGCCGCGTTGTCAGGATCAACTAGAACTGTGCAAACTGCTGTTCCAAGTGTGGTCAGTGCTGTTTTAAACACGAATCCTGATAAGCAGGTCCCGATCGATACAGGAAACATTTAAACTGCCAATCTCCAAAATGAGTTTTTACACTACACTAACTCTTTATATGGAAAGGTAATGAACCGGAGTATGGATATAACTATACTTTTGACGGACGCTGAAATATAAAACATTTCGTTCTGAACCATAAAGCAATTTTGATCGTCACAACTTCAAACTTTTATAGAATATAATTGCATCGGCGTTTACTTTGAGTTCGGAAATTGCCACATTATTTCAACGCGCCTACATTAAATTGCTTTCAGAGCTTTTCACACTAAAAAATTTTTCGCCTGCATTCCGCCTGATTGGAGTATCGATATTTTTCATCCTATTAACGGGTACATCACTAATCTTATATTGGAGCGGACATCATCATTCACTTTGTAACCTTTAGAGAAGAATATACTTCAAAATGGAATTTTTTTTCGTATATTCAATACTAGTGTAAACAGACTAGGGAATATCACCACTTCCTATGGTTTTAAAATTGTTAAAAGATATAGAAAATCTACTGGTTCGAGCGCATAAATAAATTTCTACAACTAAACAGTTAGTTCGTACGGTTAGGTACGTTTCAGTGCGGTTCTAGTGCAGTTTTAGTGCGGTTTTATGCGTTTTTGCTGCGGTTTTAATGCGTTTTAGTGCGGTTTGGCGCGTTTTCTGTGCTGTTTGGTACGTTTTCAGTGCGTTTCAATGCGTTTTAGTGCGTTTAAGTCTGATACACCCTTTTTCAATATCCAAACACTGTGAGTTAGAATTTGTATTGGCAACTTGAAGTGAAAATTAAAATATGAAAGTCGTTTTGATCAAGACCATCTAATGATCGCCTCACTCTTCGTATAACAAATAAATTATGATTACAGCATATAACGTTTTGTGTTTAAACCAAAAGGAAGTAACAATAGGGTTCTTGTGACACGTTAAGACTTTTAGTTGAAAATTAATCCAAAGTGTGGATACAACCCGAGAGCTCACGGCACACTATTCTAATATTTCATGTGTAATGGCGGTTGAAGGATAACAACTAAACGTGAGAAAGGCTGGAGGATAATTGTGTTTGCCTAGCGAAGGCGCTGGTATATAATTAACGACCGACCATGATCACAAGTCATTCTTTATGGCATGGTGCGGTGCATTATCCTTCCCGCAGTTCCGCCGCTCGAGTTATTGTCCTGCTGGTCGCGATACGCCATCCAGCCACACCACTTTGTGTATACTTTCAACTTTGCTCTAGATTCCATTTATAAAATCTTAGTGGGGCCTGCCTGCTTTCAGGCGACCAACTGCGCACACAAAATATTTCGTTTGGGATGCAAATTGGCTACTTGATAAATTATGTTTGATGTTTCAACTGTTCCCTCTATCGATCCTGCCAGGATGTCTACTTAACTACTACATCTTTTTTTAAACAACGGTGTGAACGTTTCCTCCAAAAATGTCTAGGTTATGATTATGTTCCTATATATTCTGTTATTCTTATGCCCAATTTCTGATACGAAATATAAGTTGTCATATTTACTATGAATTTCATTGATTTATGCCTTATCTATGGCAATTATTGAAATATAACTTACATTTCGTTTTAGAAATCAAACATCAAAGGTATTCACAGATAACACTCCAGTTATCATTCACCTATTCAAATTTTGTACTAATATCTTAGTAGGTATAGCGACACCTTGGCTCTCCCCACTCCTCCTACAGAGGCCCGAAAACCCGCATTTTCGCCATCTTGAATTTTAGGTGATGGCGTCACAATTCGCCGCACATCCGACATACATCCGTCGCACATTCACCATACATCCATCGCACATTCAACATACATCGCACATCAGACATTTGTGCGGAAGTATGTCGAATGTGCGACGGATGTATGTCGGATGTGTGACGGATGTGTATCGGACGTGCGATAGATGTATGGTGGTGGAAATACGGTTTTTCGAGTCCTTGTGGGAGGAGTCGGGGATGAGCCAAGGTACCGCTATACCTACTTATCTCTTAAATAGGATTTTGTTGCTTTCTTTTATACATTTTTTTTTTTCAGCCCACACATCATCTCATCACTATGATAATTCTGCTTTCACTATGTGATTAATATTTTTATATTTGATTATAACTTTGTGAAATTCAATAAAAATTGTTCATGTTTCGCTCCGCTCTGTCTGATTTTGATACCTTTATGTCCCATTTGCTTTTTTGTACGTAATTTCCAATTCTCATTTCAACCGTTTAACGTGATGCACGTATTACATTTGCTTCCATCCAACCTTGTAGCATAGTTGCCGCTTCAATTGAGAAACCTTGTAGTGGACCTCACTGATGTAAACATTTTTATTTGCAACATAACTCAAAAATGTAGTTCTTTATAAAAGCTTCTGATCGAAAAAGATATCTTTTGGTTTGATCCCGTGGAAATTACCAATCACTAAAACGATCTGTATTTCAAACAATTGTCGTGATGTAACAAATTCATGATACGAAAATAACCTCTTTATTCAATTGTAATGGAAACATAACTTTGAAAACCTCAACAAGTAAGCATATTGAATAATTGATTGAAAGCTGTAAACAGAAACGGAACGAATCGGCGATTTCTAGCAGTAAATATCGGAAAAAAAGGAATTCAAATTGGAATTTTTCCCTCGGGAGTAGAAAAATAAAAGTCAAATATTTACAGTTCAGGTAACTAACATCTTCGGGGAATGTTTGTCGAGCGAATGCGGGCAATAGTAAAGCCATTTGTCGGGCTTTATGTGCATTTTCAAAAGTTATAATGCAAATATATCGCATTACTTCTGCACAAATGAAAATTTGTAACTTTGCTGTTGGGAGCACCAAAATAAAATCCATTAGAGTTGAGTTTGGTGTGCACCCAACAATACAAATATTACCGGTTGGGTCACAATTCCAATTTAATATATGGTATTGTTCTCGTTATGGCTCAGCTAAACTGTCGCTGCACCAGCGGTAAGGGAATTTGCACTTAGTCGACAATATCTAAAATGTAGAATTATAGCTCCGTTGTTCTCGGTTAAAGAGATAAATTATTCTAAGACCTGAGCCATAGAATGCACACAAGATATAGGGATTATAAGCAATTGCATATCTCTGGAATCCAGATCGCGATTTGTAATCCTCGCTGCATCTAAGCGTTCCTCTTGCATGTCAAATACGATTTTATAAGACAACGACACATTCCGTGACGAATTATTCATATGTGTTCTTTGATTTACGGATTATAGGGCCAATTATTTTAAAAACTGTACAGGGCGTTCCCGAAAACACTTTACAAAAGTTATTTTTGTTTATTTTGGTGTCAGAGCCGATTCATACTAGTTCTCAAACGGCCTAGGCGGCGTGCATGATGTAACAGAGATTCGTGAATACTGATACGGATCCGAATCTTTTCTATCAGGATCCGCGGATACAGTTATAGATCAAGATCTTTTTAATCAAGATCCGCGGATACAGATACGGATCAAGATCTTTGCCATCAAGATCCGCGGATACGAATACGGATACGGATCTTTTCTGTCGAGATCCGCGTGTGCGGATACAGTTCCAGATCTTTTCCATCAAGATCTGCGGATACGGATGCGGATCCGGATCTTTTATATCAAGATCCGCGGGTACGAATACGGATACGGATCTTTTCTGTCGAGATCCGCGTGTGCGCATACAGTTTCAGATCTTTTCTATCAAGATCCGCGGATACGAATACGGATACGGATCTTTTCTATCAAGATTCGCGGATACGGATACGGATCCGGATCTATTCCATCAAGATCTGCGGATACGGATGCGGATCCGGATCTTCTCTAGCAAGATCCGCGGATACAAATACGGATACGGATGTTTTCTGTCGAGATCCGCGTGTGCGGATACAGTTCCAGATCTTTTCTATCAAGATCCGCGGATACGAATACAGATCCGGATCTTTTCTATCAAGATCCGCGAATACGGATGCGGATCAGGATCTTTTCTATCATAGATCCGCGGATACGGATGCGGATCAGGATCTTTTCTATCAAGATCCGCGGATACGGATACGGATACGGATCTTTTCTGTCGAGATCCGCGTGTGCGGAAACAGTTCCAGAACTTTTCTATCAAGATCCGCGGATACGAATACGGATACGGATCTTTTCTATCAAGATCAGCGGATACGGATGCGGATCAGGATCTTTTCTATCAAGATCCGCGGATACGAATACGGATACGTTTTTTTTTTGTCAAGATCCACGTGTGCGGATACAGATCCGGATTTTTTCTATCAAGTTCTGCGGATAAGGATACGGATACGGATCCGGATCTCTTCTATCAAGATTTGCGGATACGTATGCGGATGAGGATCTTATCTAACAAGATCCGCGGATGCGGATACGGATATCTGCAAGTTCTAATGTGGTGATTTTCCTCACTATCTTATTTTTTGTTGTTAAGTGTTCTTCCAATAATTTTGTATTTCTACGTTACATCGATAATACACTTTGTTTGATTACGTTTCTTTTTTTTTTAATTCTTGTCTTATTATACGTATATTAATCAATCTGTGCACTGAATATCTAAAAGCTAATTCTTCAAAGTTTTCGGACGGTTTTCTCATAGATTTTAGCATGATAAAAGGGGTAAAGGTCCAAAAGAGTTTCTTTCAACCCCGTCAAAGCAAAATGACAAGAAAATAAAACAACCATTCAACCTCCTAGGACAAAGTGTTGCTTTAGCAATTTCTAATCAGGGATTTGAAGGGAAAAAAGAATTTGTGTTGAGGGAACAAGTTGGAGGACGTTATTGGAAATATTTTGGGAGTGAATTCAGACCTGCTTCAGTCATTTAGAGAGATCCGAGTTGAAAAACGAATTCCAAGAGCCCGATATCCGATCAGAGCCTCCTTATGTGCATTTGGGTATTCGTCGGAGGCTGACTAACTAAAAATTTAAGTCGGAGGCTTATAGCCGCTGGCTGCAGCGTTCAGATAGGCAACAGCACGTTTCCCTCATTCGAACTGATGCTAGTATAAAGGTCACGTACTAGAAGATAACGCGGGAGGTTGTTTCTTATTTCTGTATGTAAAACACAGCGGATATTTAAGCGCCTGAAATCAATATGGACTTGCTTTTAATATGTAAACGTGCTTCGCAATCTAAGCTTGTTTTCTCCCCTGACTATGTCTCCTGCTCGCATGTTTTAATCTTGGAATAAGGTCCTGCTGTGAGTCGGTATTTGGTATTAGGCTTCATGTTGTGCGTCAGAAATTATATTATGTAGGAATTTTGAACACACGTTCTGTGCCATTCACATGGCATTCGGGGTTACAGTTTATTGGGGCATGGATCAGACCAAAACCGCAACAACTTTGATAGCAACAATTTGCCTTCCTTTGAGGGCGCTCTTGCGTACATTAGGTTTTTTTTATCTATTTATACTGTCAAGATTGCGACCGGGTAGGTACCATGGGAGGGTTTGAATTAAAAGAATTAAGTATACAAAAAATAATATAAAATACAGGGTGTCTGGTAATTGCACCGAAAATGCTTAACTGTAGACTCTAGGACTCTAGTTAGATAAATTGTTTTCAGTTCTCGAGTTATAGGTCTTCGAAGTTTACCCAAAAAAATTTATATTTCGTTATACGTTTGGAACGACCTAACAAAGCGTGTTGCAATTTTGTATACGAAGTTATCCATCTAATTCGGTCAGTTCGTGATAATATCGTCCAAATTTCATAGTGCCATCCTAGTCTTCCGGAAGGTCACCATTCTTAAAATGAGCAGAAAATTTTTTGAGGTTCTAATTGACAAAATTTTGTATCGCCAAATAAAAATACCCTTAAATTAGAAAAAAATTCTTCTCTTACGAGAAGTCGCTAAACTTTTTTTTTTCGAGTGAAACGAATTTCTCTAGAAGGCCAGTAGATCTCCGATATGTCAGTTCATGTCAAATATGATTTATCTTTGGTGACATGATCTGCAACATAAGATTCAAGAAAATTTTGCATTGTTTCTCACCCACTTTGAATTAGAAAAATACAGTAAAATGTTTGATGAATTTTTATAGAAACTACTTGATACGAGAGGAGAGAAGTATGTATTTCAACAAATGTTCAAAATGACCACCATTGCAGCGTCTACAAGCATTTGCTCGTAACAGTGATATTCGTATGTTTGGGTGTTTGCCGTATTCCATTAAATGCCTGGACTATTCTGTCCCATAATTCAATTAGGTTATAAACCGGAGTGTGGTAAACTTTTTGTTTCACGGCTCCCCAAACAAAAAAAGTACATAGGTACTAACTGCATTCGTATAGTTGGGTGGTGCGCCATCATGCATGTATATCATGCCAAGGCGTGTTTTTAAAGGCACGTCGTCTTATAATCCTGGTACTGTATTTTGCAGAAAATTCAAATAATAATTAAACCGTGAGGGTAGAGTGAATGGGCCCATTAAACAATCTCCAACTATTCCAGCCCATACGTTTACGGAAAATTGCCGTTGAACAGAATTTGGACGTATTGCATCAGGATTTTTATTTATCCTTCCATGCGTGAAGATTGTAAAAATTTGTAACACCATTTCTCGTGAAACATGATTAGTCGGTGAAAAATTTTTTTCCTAGGAAACCGTTTTCTTCTACAAATCCTCTTATCAATCATGTACAAAATTCAACTCTTGGAGCATGGTCCACTTCTAACAACTCTTGCACACGTTGAAAGTGATAG
>JAUIMX010000788.1:0-10898 GCA_033557805.1 Phaenonotum sp. SLE1380 | reverse complement strand
TGTCTAAATCGGTCTATTTTCGGCCCAGGAACATGCCATTTTCTCTTGTCGCATTGTTTACGGAACACCCTGTATATCTGTGTGTGTGTGTGAACACTAACTTGTAATCGAATGATATTAGATCGATGAAATTTGGTATGTAGGTATTATAGTTTGAAAAAATATTCGTATTAACTCCTAGTTACGAATAACCGGAAGCAGTATTTTACCTAACAGCGGAAGTTTAATATTCGTAATAGAGTATTCTTCAAATACCAAAATATTTTTTTGAGTTGAAAAGATATTGTTTTAATTGTAAAAGTTTAATCTAGAGGCTTATACTCTCTGGAGTTTATGCCAAAATCAAAAATAGATGTTGAAACTAATTTCTCTATATATGGCGCAAGTGCATTAAAAACCGCATTGTTTTCAGACCATCGAATGACATAATTGGTAGCAACCATTATATTGTTGTTTCTATCATTGTGGGTTCAGAGTCTTATGTTGACGTATAACGAAGCACTGATTTGAGGTGTCGACGAATGTTAATCTTCTTTTTCAAAAAATTTTTATTGAAGATTCTGTAGCTGTCCAGTTTCAATATTTAAATGAAAGTTTTACATGCATTTGAAGGAGGTAGGAGACATCTGTTGTTAAACTTCATATTCTCAATTGGGACTACTTTTATGTGAATATTGAAACTGGATGGCCACAAAATCTTCAATAAAAGTTTTTTGAAAAAGAAGATTGAAATTCGTCGAAACGTCAGAACAGTGTTTCATTATTCATCAACATAGGAGCAGAGAGAAGTAGAGAGTAATAATGCTGTAGAAATACGCCAAATATTGGTGGTAGCCTAAATTAGGAACTATGGATGAATTAAAAATAAATTATTGCTGGTGGGAGCACAGTATCTAGTGGGGATTCAATCGGCCAGCTACTGAAATTAGCGCCGTTAATTCAGCCTAAGAAAGTCACTATTACTAAGGCTAAAAAGTTCCTTTTTATAACTAAGGCTAAAAAGTCCCTTTTTATAACTAAGGCTAAAAAGTCACCTTTTGGCAGATTTCGCGCAACCAATTCCCCTTGAGCACGATCAGTCTACCTTGTCTATGATAAGAGTCTGAACTCACATAGAAATAATCACAAAAAAACATCACTATAATATTATTTACCAAACTTGAATGCTTCGAGGGCCCAAATTATCGATACCCAACATTTCAAAAGGTTTTACAACCTGTATTGGTTGTAGAAGATTTGCTGGTTTCAAATAAGGACCTTTGCGAAACTACCAGTCTTGACAAGCTGTTACGTGCTTACTACTATCAAATTGAAGAGGGAGGTTTTACAAGTGTCCAAATCTCACGTGAACTAATGTATTAATTGTGTGAATATGATTGTGTGAAAGTTATGGTGATACAACAATATATGGAAAATATTGGTAGAATCACTTTCAAGCTGAATGAATAATACAGGCTGTCCGGAAACTAGGCTCCCACAGAACAACCACAGATTCCTGAGGCCAAAATAAGACAAATTCATGTAATAAAGTTTAGTGATAAATTGCCCGGTTTTGCCGCTAGAGGACTTCAAAGTTCCCTTAAAAAATTATTTTTTGTTCAATTATTCCCAAAGGCTTCGACCAATTTTAACGAAATTTGGTATATCCGTATAATTTTAGACGTAGCTCATCATATAAGGCCCTGTCAATCAAAAATTGTTAGTGTAGGGTGAAAACTACCTCTACTCCCTCATCGAAACTTTGCAAGTGTATTGGAATTTGGAAATTTTGTTTTTATAATTAAAAAGTCTAGTCTGTTAGTAAACTTTTTTGTCTCCTATGAAAATACCGTATCTTCTATAGTTTTGGAAAAAAAAACTTGTTTTGTGAGTAGAAGCTGTTATGTCTCTTTCTATTATACGTAGATTAGCATAAGGCTATCTTTCTCCAATTGAGATTGGGGATACTCATGTGAGCTGTTTAAAATTGCAATTATTTCATCATGCTTGTTGAGGTTTGAGAATATTAGGTTTAATAATCGTGTTGGGGCCTTACACAACGGGAAAAATTGAACTTTTTCGAGCCAACGGTGACATTGGGAAGAATTTTTCTACTACTTGTGCATGAATTCAATCAGTCATTAAGGAGTAACGAGTATTTCGTGATGAAGAAATCTTAGTATGTTGAGTCTATACCAAGATTTCTTCAAGTCTTCAGTCATTATTTTTTTTCTCCAAAACTATGGGTTATAGGGCATTTTCATGAGAGACAAAAAAGATTTCAAATATATCATTCCTTCTCAGTCTAAAAAGAAAATAATTAAGTCCAGAAAAATTTAATCTAAGGGTGGGTTGGTTTCCACCCTTCACTAACCTTTTTTGATTAACGGGGTCTATTATGATGAACTACGTATAAAATTATACGAATATACCAAATTTTGGTAAAATTGGACAAAGCGATTGGGAATAATTGAAGAAAAAGTAATTTTTTAGGGAAACCTTGAAGCGCGCTAGCGGCCAAACCGAGCGATTTATGACTAAACTTTATTTCGTACATTTGTCTTATCCTGGTCTGTGTGAGCCTAATTACTGGACACCCTGTATATTCCATACGAAGTGCAAAAGTTTAGTGTGTCCAATAAATGATCAAAATAAAATAATGAAAGAGGGAGATTGGTGAAAACGAATGCAGAAAATTCCAATAGGAACGAAATTACTTTATCACTTGAAAGTCGTGTGAAGACTACTCCATATTTTCCAACTATTATTAGATTTTGTTGCCTAAACCTCTATCACGGAATTTTCGGTACCTGACTATTATTCCAACATTTCTCTCAATTAGTATGTAATTTCAATTATGTGCACGGTGGATTCCACAATGGGTTGTTATTAGTCAAAGCGTGCATCAATATAGTGCCACTAAATTGCTGCTTCATTAATTAGACATGTTCAAACACGCTGCATATGTCACGATTGAAGATTACCGACATCATTTATTTATGCTTTGGAATACATCTACCTTGCCAAAGTGCGACGCGCCAATCCGATTTCACCCTATTACAGATAATTGATGTCGAATTTCCATCATTTAGTAAATCAAGAATCTCTGCGCCAACTAATTCTTCCATAAATAAAACAAGGCCAGTACGCTAATCTGCTCTTTTTTGTGGAAATCTTCTTATATCAAGATAAATATTATCAAAGCGACTTCAAGCTCTATACTATTCATTAACAGATTATGTTTTCAGAATTATCGTAAATTTGTCTATTAATGTGTTTGTGTTTCGCCTTATTATGATACGATGCGATGTGGTTACGTTGAAGTTGGCAACAACGGATTACTTTTTCGATTCACCAGTTGTCAATTTTAAAACTGCGATATTCCTTGCAAAAAAAAGTTTTTTGTTGTGCCTTGTTTAAGATTATAATGCATCAAAAATTGAACTTAACTATCATTGTTCATTATAAGGGCATTATAGTGACAATTATTGAAAGCACACCTAAAGCCACATAAACTTAGTGTCAGAAAAATCCAAAATCTCTTATAAGAAAGACAATAACAAATTGCAAAACGATCGGTGAAAAAGATAATATCTGAAATATGAATTTTTGATTTCTTCACCTAGAATTTTTACATTTACAGTTTATTTCCAAAATTGTACTTAACAATTAACAAGTAAGAAAGTGAGCGTTCAACATGACAACTCTTTTTAACTCTACACTCAAAATAAAAAAATAAAAATACTTATCGAAAGTTATTTAACATTTGTGATTATGCTACGTTAAGTTCGGTACTTTCCCATAAAATGAAGTAATATAACTATATAGAAAGTAAAAATTACATTACAAGAAGTCAATTTACTATAAATGCAGTAAATATACTCTTCAAGTATTTATAAATACAACAACGTGTAGTGAATCTACTTCTCATACGTGTATAATCACTACAATACGCATGATTCGATGCCCGGTCGGCCATGCGCAATGCGTGCATATACGAGCGAGCATTACCAAATCGACTGCGGCTGGGACAACACGTGCTTGTGAACAGTTTTTCTCAAAGGTGTTTTTCCAATTTCGGGCCGAGGTTTCAAATGATTTGTTATGTTGGTTGTTATGTATTACATTTTTCTAGTTTAAATCTCGATTCTGGTTTTAAAAGTTTGATTTTTTTTCAAGTAATACAATAACCAACTTTTTAAATTAAAATTTTAACCAGAAAAATGTAATATCAAAACAACAAATCTTTCAAAACCTAGCCCTAACACTGGAAAAATTAAATCGAAATCTAACTACAATTTATTCGTTCTTTTTTGAACCCTCTTTAAGTGCTTCTACAAAGGAGCATTCGTGGCTACATGCACAAGGCGTTGTGCTTTGTAATCCGAAGGTCATGGGTTCGAATCCCACGGGGGACATTGGCACTTTTTAATTGGAAACATTGCAATTAAAAAGGCTAATGCACCATGGATGTTTGTGTTTGTAGGCTGAATGGGCTGAGATCCCGAAAAAGCAAAAAAAAGTGCGTCTACAGCGGATTAAATTACTCTATAGTGGCAAAAATACCAAGTGCCAGTCTTACAGTGCAGGGAAAAATCTGGTATCAATTTTACTGGGTATTATAACCTATCTCATTCATTATTTTAAATAATTTTTATATTAGTGTATAAATGAGATAGATTATACTCAGTATAATTTATAGCAGGATTTTCGATTTACTGTAAGACTGGCCTTGAACTGCAAAATACAGTATATATACTGGAGTGGAAAGTCAATTCACATCAATGTAGTAAAAACACAAAACTGTAAAAGTAGTAAATTTACTCCAGTGGAAAGTCAAATTACTTTAATGTAGTAAAACTACAACACAGTAGAAGTATTAAATTTACTTCTCTGTAAAGTAAAATTACTTTAATGTAGTAAAAATACAACACTGTAAAAGTATTAAATTTACTTCACTGTCAAGTCAAATTACTTGCTGATAGTAAATATACTATTTCATAGTATTTTAACTACGCTCGCCGGTGGCACAAGTAGTTGCCACCGCTGGTTGTAGTAAGAAATATTTTGAGTGTAGGGCAGAAAAGCAACTTTTTTCAATCGAATGTGAATTTATCCCAGTAACTCAACGCTTAATTTCAAAGTTCAATATTTCTTTATTTTGCCTTAAACCAGACTATTATAATTATCTACTTATTTCCGGTTCCAGTAGAATTTTGAATTTAATTCCAAATTTTAATCTAGGGATTAACTACGCGCGTCAAGTACGTCAAGCTCCTATTCTCGATTCTATAGTGTCTATCTAGCAGCCAGGTTGAAGTTACAATTAGAATTTTTGTAATTTGACACAAGTTAAATCTGATCTATCAGTTCGGTGTATTCGATTCCCTGTTCACCAGTTAAAAAACTTGGTGAAATAGGTTAAAAAAAAACAAAAAATTCTCAATCAATGTTATGATGTCTAGATATAAAAATAATATTACCAGTTAAATTAAAATGCTTGGTTACGTATTACATTGAAATTTTGTTTCTTTTTGGTTGCAGACAGAAGATGAGGGAAATCATGGAAATGATGACACTCGTTGCTTCATTCTTTCCACCTTAGCCGGTCAAGGACGAAACAAAGTCCAATGTGTTTTGTGCGAGGACTACCTCCTGGTCTTCGACAGATATCCTTTAGTGGACGGTACCTTCTTCCTCAGTCCACGTCAACATTCCAAAAATTGTATAGAGGTGAGTTGGATTCCATATGCCTATTTGTTTTGATCTCTACTGCAAGAACTGGCAGAGGTATTTCAAATGGATGCATCATATTGTATTAAGAGAATAACTTATTATTCTTGTGAATATTCATTTCAAAGCCAGAATCTTGTATAATACGAAAAAACTTCTTTGATTCACAAATATTATTCTTAAATAAGTATTTTTCTTGGTGTAATAGGTTAAAGTGGAACAACGCACACAGTTCTTGACTGTAGTTTGCATGTCCTGTTTGGAAGGAGCACCAGGACATGTCATCCAATGCCGGTACTGCAACTCTAGGTGGGATGGATCATCTTTAGTTTTAGGAACCATGTACTCTTATGACATTTTTGCTGCTATGCCGTGCTGTACTGAACGTATTAAGGTAAAATATTTGTTGTCATTCAAATTCCTTTAGGAAGTATGAATAATATGAAACAACGTGAAGCTGCATTTACAGAACCTGAGTTATAAATATATTGGCAATTTACAATGCCCTAACACCATGTATTCCCGAAAATATTTATCTAATAATGACGGTAGCTGTGGGAGCTTCAAAGTACATTATTCATCTATCTAGGGAGATTCAATTCGTCGACTATAGCATAACTGACACTCATTGGCAAACACAGCGTATACAGGGGCGAGCTTGAAACAATTCAGTTCGTTAGTACTAGGCAACCAAAAATACCTAAAATTCCGTACTCGTTTAGAACTGGCTTTCTGATTCCACCTCAAAATAAAGAGCGAAGGCAGTAGGCTTCGATTGAATTCTTTTGGTACGGAAACGGAATTCTCAGATATGTCGAATTAGTACATGGCACAAAAAATACGTTTTTTTCCCGTTTGGCAACTGCGAACGAATTCTTGTTGTTGCGTCTGCTTATATTACCTATTCCAAATGTATCAAATTAAATTGTTATTTTTAGTGGATAATCGCAACGTTACTCTACAATCATCTCATAAAATCTGTTTTCAAAATACCGTCTAGACAACTCATTCAGAAATGATCTTTTCATCCCAGTGGGGTTCTTTCTACCTACTACCAGCTAACACTTCTCTTGCCGTACCAAAAGAATTCAATTGAAGCCTACCGCCCTCGCTCTTTATATTGGGGTGGACTCTGAAAGCCAGTTCTAAACGAGTACGGAATTATAGGTATTTTTGGTTGCCTAGTACTGATGGACTAAAAATGAATTGTTTTAGGCTCGGGGCTGTACAACGTGTCCAAGAGAAGATTGCAGCATATGGGATCTTCAAAACCGTAGGGGATACGTAGTGGCTTGAATTAGAAAAAAAATTTGCATTTAGGGTACTTTTAGCAGGAGTGCATTTAATACCATTATCAAAATATCCATCAAAAAGTTTTCTCTCCTCTATAAGATAATATCGACATGATTTTTTCAAGACGATTAGTCTCCGAGAAACCATTACCTATTTTCTTTCTTGTATATAAACCAATCATTCATTTTTTTCCATGTTCTACAGTTTTTGATTACAGTTACAATGATGTAGGATACATAATATTCGGCCGGTCTTACCAAACATTCAAACTCCCTTTGAAAATAAATGTCCATTTCTAACCTATACTAACTTGTAAATTTTGAAGATTATGGTCGTGAAAAGTTAATAATACATATCTTTGAGTTAAACGTCTGAAGAAATGAATAAAAGTTATCCAAAAATTATCTTCATTTGAGCAATATTTGAGATTTAATTTTCGGTAAATGACATTTAGCTAAATACTTATTTAAATGCCATTGGTAAGACCGGCCAATTATCTACCAGCATTTATTTAATAAAACGATTTCCAATTTTTTTTTTTCATTAGAACAGGGTGTCCCAAATTGGTAGTCTTCTTATGGAAAGTACACTTATTTGTTGGTTTAGAGAAAAACTAATTCAAATTTCTTTTTTGATGATTTGTTAAAACCCGTCTAGAACAATCAATTTACCCTTACAGGATGGTTCTAAAAAATTGCCATTTTCTTCTTACACCTCTAACTTTTTTATTTTTATCAACATGAAAAACGGGAAATATTTTCGAGGAATAAGAATCTTGAAAAAATTTTCTCCATAGTCATTTGCTTCCAAGATATTATCAATAACTCTCATTTTTCTTATGGCAGTTAAAGCCCTCAAGATCTCAACTTAATACTTGTAAGTTTGCTTCGAATATCAAACCATGAAAAATGCATTTGTCTTGCAAACGTTCAATTCGCGATTATGGCATAAAGTTTAGCATTTGATGATTTTGCGACTCATTTTTATAATGTTTGAGCCTTGAAAATGTTCATTGCTATAGCGAACGAAACGTTGGCAACTTACAATACCTTCTGATATTTCGTCTCTTGCATATATACACGTCACATATTGTTATATATCGTATTGACATTGAAAATAAACTAATCTCATTGTTCACTAATTTATTGGGTAATTATATCAAGCTCAAGCAACTTGATGTCGCATGGATAGTATCGGTGACATGTTATTGGTAGTTTCTTCGAGTTTTTGTCGGTTACAACCAGTCCGAGGTCGCAAAAACACGTCGCTGCTTGTTTCCAATTCGTTCGGTAAATTTCAAACATTCGTCAACAAATCGTGTCGGTTAATGTTCGTATAGCCTTAGCGCACACTTCGTCGTGTATTACCAATGTTACGCAGCAAAATCTGGTGAAAATTTGCTTCAATCAATTTATTTGAAGAATATTACTAATATCAATGTTTATGGGCGTCAACGGGAAAAAATATGGAATGATGATTAAGACATTTGGAATGAAATAGATGAAAATTTGAAAGCAGATGTCCCGGAAATAGAATGAAAATTAAGAAATCTGCAATCACTTTTGTAGACATGAGGAAAATATAATTTAATTAGTAAATCGGAATTAGAAGCCATTCATTTAACAAATGGTTTGTTAACGGAAAATTAACGTCTTTGGAGGAAAAAAATTAATTTTCGCTTAAAACAACACTGTTTACAATGTAACAAGTAACATTTAAGCAACAGAAAGTTGATAATTGTTGCTACAGTGAGGAGCTAGCTTCAAGAGATTATTTTATTATACTTCAGTATAATTGCACCCAAACACGTGACAATGACGATTACGATATTATTTTATTGTTAACAAACAATTTTCAGGATGGGATTATAGAACTTAACGTTCATAAACAAGCAAGCACGTTGTTTCATATTATTTTTCTATTACCAGGTTTGGCTAATTACATGTACGGAAAATATAATCACCCTTCCGAGTGAGGGGAGTCGTTGGCATTTCTGTTCTTTGTTATTTCTGATTAATTTCAATATAAATAATGTCGAAAAGTTGAATAATGCATCCAGAATATCAAAGGTATAAAGTGAATTGAAAATTAAATTTTGAGCTTCATTTTTTGAAAATGTATATTTTTCAAAAATATTTTTTCCGCCCATACCAGTAAATTGATTAATGAATATTGTGCAGAGTACCAGAGGATACATTTTTTACATTCACTAAACATGTAAGCCTTCAGTACAATTGCCATATACAGGGTCCGCCTAATGTGATATCGATGCCGGGTTTTCGGAATCATGTTTTACTAATTTTCATCTATTATTTCAAACTAATTTCAAAATTGTAACGTAATAGTAGTAACAATTATAGCAACACAAACAATTTTTTTAAATGGAACACCCTGTATATTACTTCAGAATTGAATTGTCTGGTTAAATGCAAATATTGTCAATTGTCAATTTTCACCTACATCCATCGGTTTTCGAGATTAATGAAAAAAATTAGTTTTGTATGCCTTACGCCATTCATTTGTAACATAGCCACCTTAAATAGTGGATTTATAATTTTTAGCACGTTTCCAGACCAATGTATATTCTTCAACTTTCCTTGTTGAAACTGAGATTATTGTCTTCAGTTTTCAAAATAACATGCCCTAAATATACCACTTTTTAAAAGTAAATAAGTCTGTTATTTCAAATAGAACACCCTATATATTATTACACCAATCCATCGTACTCCCTAGGTACTTCATTTTATATCAAGCATTCCCTATACCTAACTCTCTTAGTTTAGGAAATATTCGGCAATTTCATTAAAAACTTCGATCATCTATTGATATAGCAGTATAATAGCTCGAGGTAGCATTGATTTTTCAATTTTCAGTTATATGAGTTGTCAGTTATTTCTGATAGTTTACTGTTCACGTTATAATCGAAGACTTTTTTTCATAAAAAATGGTTTAATTGAATGAATATGAACGCATTGCATTGTTAATGATAATAGGATTTGACGACAGAAGGTGATCGTTTCAATAAGCATGCGATGTTTTCAATAATACTTTCCCTGGCCGTGAACATATTCCACAATTGGTGGGGTTTAGAGTTTTCCATAATTTTGTAGCTCAAAGAAATCTTTAGAATTTATTAAAATTTGGATGTCCAACGTCTGCAACAGATCCTAAATGTTTTGATTTCTTTGCAAGTAGAACCTAAAACATCTGTATCAAGACTTGCCATTCAGCACAATATTTCTGGTAGACCAGTTGGGCGAATTTTAAAATCAAATAACATTCATCCACTTTTAGAAGACGATTCAGAGAAACGAATATATATCTAGATTTTAATAAATTCTCAACATTTCTTTGGGCTTCAAAATCATGGAAAATTGTGAGCACGAATGTTATTTGGTTTTAAAATTCGCCCAACCGATCTACCAGAAATATTGTGCTCAATGGCAAGTCCTGATACAGATGTTTTAGGTTCTACTTGCAAAGAAATCAAAACATTTAGGATCTGTTGCAAACTTTGGCATCCAAATTTTGATAAATTCCTAACATTTCTTTGAGCTTCAAAATTATGGAAAATTCTTAACCCCACCAATTGTGGCCAGTAAAAGTATTATTGAAAACATCGAGTGCTTGTTCAAACGATCGCCTTTTGTCGTCAAATACTATTATTATTAACAATGCAATGCGTTCATATTCAATTAGTTTAACCATTTTTTATGAAAAAAGTCTTCGATTATAACGTGAACGGTAAACTATCAGAAATAACTGACAATTCTCTATGATTGTTCTTCATTTCATGCTAGTTGATTGAATAGCTCTTTTTTTGGGTTGATAAGTGTACTGTTATTTGTTTTTCATGTAAAGGCAGCGGTGGAAGAACAGGCAGTTACTACTCA
>JAUIMX010000787.1:0-10905 GCA_033557805.1 Phaenonotum sp. SLE1380 | reverse complement strand
ATGGAAGCTGAAAAATTGGTCTTAGACTGAACCATAGCATGGACAGAGCATATCATTTATTTTGCGGAATATTGTACTAGACATTTGAATTTTGTAAAGTATTTATGGATCTAGTCTGAAAGTCATAAGCAGTTGTGTATTCTATACCATCGGCATCGAGTTTGAATTTGAGCTCATCCCTCAACAATGGAAATCTTTCAAAACCAATAAACTTATAGGTTTACCGCACTGAAAATTTCATACGTATAGAAAGTATTTAAATGCGACAAAATTTCCAAAATTTTTTGTAGAAACATTACGTAACGACTAGCTCTAAACATTTTTCGCATGCCCCATGGAGGAATTTAAGCATACCAAGCCTAACTTATTTATAGTTTGTTTGTAGTTGTAGGAATGCTCAATTTTTTTGTTAGTGACGACCTCGAAATTGCCTCCAAATTTTTTAAGGTGTACCACAAATATTTTGTTCCCAGCTTATTTATGTTAGAGTCAAAGTATAATTTATTCATACCCAGACGGCATAAACAGCCAACATTCGCACTTCCTGCGCAGTGTATGTGTTAAATGAGTCAAAATTAACTTGTGCAGACGAGCGGGAGGGATCAAAAACGCCAGGAATTTATTTCAGGCCTCTAGGGCACGATCTCCACACTTTTTAATACATGTTTCCAAATACCGAGTTAGTAAATTTGTCGGCAAACCTTCCCAAGGGAGGGTTTCCAGTTTTTAATAAAGAATTTAATGTAGTGAATTTTCCTGGGTACAAACAAAAGCTGCATTAAAAATTTCGGTTAAAAAAGAGCGTATTTCTTTTTTTCCACTTTTATAAAAAAGAATAATGTATACTGATGAAAAACTACCATATTTATTGTTAGTGTTTTTATGTACGGATATTACAAGATAAGTTCAATTATCCAATGGTCTGAATTTTAAGTTATTGTTTATTTTTTGGTTGAATATCGTAAATACCAGCAAAATCAAAAATACTTTAATCGTTGAGTGATAAATGTTTCGCTTTAATGTTTAGATCGGTTTCGACATAGTGAATCATCTGATATTTCTCTCTATTATACAACTATGACATATTGAATTGTTTAGTTCGGCTATTGAATTGTTTGCAAATTATTTACTAAATAGAACTCACCCAGTTGATAAATAGAATAATGTGAGCGGAGTATCACGATCACATTACGGCAAAAAAACCCTCAAAACAGCCATTCAAAATTGAGGACTACTTTCATGCAAATAATGAAACAACAACGATACTGTTTTAAAATTGACAGCTGTCAAAATTTGACAAGAATTTGATCGAATTCGCTTATCGATCAAGATCGTGATCAGTTTCCAGTTTTCTGAAACCGAGTGTAAGTGTTAAATAAACGATAGATGGCGTGCTTATTATTTCAATAAATGTGGTTTCAAATGCAGATTTGAAGTTTTCCTTGTATAAAAAAGAAAAAATATAATCTGTCCCTGATACGCAGGCCGCAATACTGATTAAAATTACATCGATTCAATGAATACATATTCAATAAAGGCAAGCTCTTGATTTTACGTACGTAATTGATGTAAAAAAATAACGATTGATAGAACTACAAAATAGAAAGAAATTAATCAAGTAAAAGGTGGATTCGCAAACAAAGGTGCGGCGTGTGTTATATTCTAAATAGAAGCATGTTATCAGTAAATTGAACTGTTCAATATTCCCAGGAGCACTTAGAATCCTTGTTATGCCGAGTCTGGCCTGGAATAAGATTTAATCGTAAAATGGGGCTTTCTTCTGCAGAATCTCGCTAAGTGCCTTTGCTTGCCTGACTCCAATCTATTGCAGTTGGGTTTTATACCATTCACACAAAGCTTTCTCTCCGGAAGATTTAAAACTCCCACAAAAAATTAAATAGTTTTCGCTATAAGTGTATATATCTCTCCCGTTCTTTGTACTATCCCAGACGAGTGACCATAACCCGTCTCCAGAAAAATATGGCATGTGGCAGACGAAAGAGGATAAGTATACTTTTTTTAAAGAGCGAAAATACAATGGCATCCAGTTTTCTGATATATTTTCTCAAGGTTGAATTGTAATCCAGTTTCGATTGTCTGAAGATGTGGCAAACTGTCACGAAAGCTCATAATGAAATAAAGGATTAACTCGAAATAAAGCATATTTTTTCAGAGGAATCTGCAGTGAATTATTCAACTAATAGAAATATTGAAAAGGGAAAACTGTACTTGGAAAAAATTCGTACAATCGAGTGGTGGTATCCCTTTGTTTCTACGCCACAGGTCGAGTTAAATATAATTCTTAAAAATCAAAAGATAGTTGAAAAGAATTAAAATTGCGATTGTTGGTAGAAATATCTTTATTTGTTGAAAATAATTAGAAATCATAAAGAGGTTCGAAGACATATACGTTGACTTCATTATTTCTCACATAAATTACTTGGAATATTTTCCCAACAAATGAGATGAAGAACAAATGTGTAGAGAAAACATAACCTAATACTTTTTTGTGATCTTAATTTCGTGTGGGTTTGAGTTGATTGCGGACAAGCGAATATCGGGACCTGTCATTACCAGACATTGTATATGTTCTTCGACAGCTTTCTTTAAATGAAAGAGAACGTGGGTTACTTTTATCTGCATAGCCTTGAAAAATTAAATTTGGAAATATGAAATGAAAGAAAACTTGAAAAAACTGAAATCAATACAAAACCAAAATCAAGTCGATATGATTGTGATGACCGTAGGGTAGACTGGATACGGTTGTTAAGGAGGTACGGTTGAAACAATTCAAATGTTTCCGAAACCATACGCGGTATGAGGAGACGTGCAACGGAAAAGACCGGCTAATTGCATATTTCGATAGCATTACCTCAGGGTTTCTTGCAAAATAACTTTGTTAATAATTCAATTGTCCCATCAAAGTGTTATCAAACGTATTGTTGAACTTTGGAGATTCTCAAGTTCTCAAGATTCTTAAGTCGAGTTAATTCATTTTTGTTTCCGTTATAGCCCTTTAAGTCCGTGATAGTTTAATTTCCAAAATAGTATGGTGGGTACAGTTGTAACAATGTCTGTGGGGACGTTTGTAATATTTGTTTTATAATGTTTTTCAGTTGGTCTGGAGAAAGTTAGATACAGTGTCAAGGTGGATGTAAGCTGTGGTCTTATGTGGCCTGTATGTATGGCAGCACGTATTACATTTGCCATAACTGCTGTGAATTTGACTAACCAAAATTATTGCTAGTCAGTTTTCCTTTAAATTTTCAATGAAAGATTATTTTGATGTTCTTGTAGTCTAGTTGAGTGTGATGTTACTTCAAAGTACGTAAAGGTATTAAGTAGAAGAACTGGTTTCTTCACTTAATTGTGTATTATTAGAGTGATACAACTGTCCAATACCTCTGTTAAAACCGACCCTAGTACGGGGACGGTTGTAACAATAACAAGGTGTGGCCAGAATCATTTATTATTATCTAATTTTTTTGTATAGCCAACTTATTTTGATATCAGTTTACACCCATATGTCTAAGGTTTGATTCAAGAACTTCTGTTAATTTTCATTGGCGTAATCATCGAGGTGTGAGCGATCAAATGAAATTTGTTACAATCGTAGACAGTCTACCAGATAATAAATTATATTTCTAAATGTACGACACCGTGTAATTATTGTCACAAAGTGTTCTATTTTCTGATTAATTTCTATTATTCATTGATTAGTTACAAAAAATTCTGTTGCTCATTCCATAAGTTAATAGCCAAAGTCTAATAATTGAAAAAACAATATAACTGACGTCCAGGATTTTATTTCAGAATTCCTTCTGGTGTCTACAATTTTGCCACTTTCCACTGCTAAAAAATATTTTTGGGTGCTACCACAGTTCTAAATTGAACTATAAGAAAGATAAGCTGACTCCAATAATGAAAGTAATATTTGATAAAAGTAGACCAAAATTGAGTGGGTCACCGATAAGATTGCGTCTTATTTAGAGGGATGAAGCGACTTCTAAATAATTCCAAAGGACACCCCAGTTCTTATATCCCACATAGACGTAGTTGTTATCCTTCCTGCAAGTAATATGAACCCCGAAAGTAGAGACAAGGGCCCTTTGTGATATGGGCCTAGTTTCCAGGCGACTTTATTGCAAGTCCTGTAAACCAAACAAATCATGTCTTTATTCCAACCTTATTTGAAGTATATAAAAATTTATGGCACCGTAAATCATCCTTCGGTCCATATAATTTTTTACGCCATCGTGAATAAGAATCATTACTGTTTTAACACCTCTTATGATTGTATAATTTCCACCCGAAATTTTACGATACTTTTACTTTTTAACACTTAAATGCGTTAAAATGTCCGATTTATTGGTCCTAACATTGTAGTTAATTGTTTATTATTTCGTTTGTTTATTTTCCTGTCACAGGCTACTTAGATTTTCCTGTGGGAATACTCAAAGCGTTGTTACTTTTTTAAATTTCGATTGAGAGTGATTCCGGATATAAATTTAAAAAATTCGAGCGTGTTGAATGTCAATTTTATAGGATGCTGTCTCCCACTTCATTCCATTTGGATAATTCTTTGCCAAAAGTTTTTGCTTCCTAACTGTCATTTTACGGACAGTTGTCAAAATTCAATTCTAGGATCCGCCAAATTTTCGTTATAAAAAGGATTTGCAAAGAACTTTGATGCACCCCTCCTGAACTAAGGGTAATTACATTTATTACCGTGAGTAAGTTACTCCCCACCAAAGTTAAAGAAGTCACGAGAAAGGATGAAATATTCAATAGTTGCGCCAAAAAAATTGTGTGCATGGACTACTGGGCGGTCAAAAGAAAAAGTTAACGGGAATAGTTGTACAAAATGAACTTTGTAACCCCAAAATAGAAAAGGTCAATTCAAAACCATACCAATGAAGATTTAAGTTAAAAAAATGGAACGTAAATGTTGACTGAAACACAACGAATTGATACTTGAATTATGTTCGTTTCACAACGGCCATATCACATCGAACACACCAATTCTCGTCTGATTATATTAGGTTATTGACATAAGACGAAGATCCAGCAGCAAATGTGAAATGTTCAATAACAAATTTTCGAACATACTGCTATTGACGCAGTCTACAGAATTCGAGCTAAATTTAGAGAAACTGTGTATGTTTGAAACCTTCCCGGTGAAGGACTCTGCAAATAATTTAAAAGCATTGGATGTCTTTATTGGAAGCGGGAGAGAATCGCCATATGTCAACTTCCGCTATAGGAATGGCACAAAACATTAACGAAATGTCAATCAAACGCCGGGCATATTCTATGTTTATACTTACTTAAATACGTTCTATATAGGCTGCACCCTGTTCAAGAATTAGAAGAAGATATTGGTCGCATTCAGCGAACCAAAGCGCGGCTATTTTGGCAGTTCGTTTTATGAGCCAAAAGTGACACCACTTCAAGTGACTTGGTGCAACGATCAAGCAGCCGAATGTAGCGCTTGACAAGCTCGTTACAGCAAATCGCTACATTATTTTTGGCGCATGCAGTAAACTGCGAAACTTACCGCGTTATATGCGCTTTGGTTCGCTGAATGCGACCATTCTCAATCGTCGCAAGTCGTCTGCAACTTTGTAAATAAGTATACTCTGTTTACTGTGAGAATGGGACATTTCGTCATACCTCTATTCAAACAGCAACGAATCAACGCAGCTATAGTCAACTTTCATCCAATTACAACACCAGTTTCCTTATCATCACTGTGACGTCTCATTCTTCCAGTAAAGAGAGTTTAATGTAGATATATGAGAGCATTCCTCAGTTCACAACATAAGTCACCATAACTTTAGAATCCAAAGTCTAGATAATGGTTCAACTAAAACCCATGTTGGATACGGTAATGTAACTTCTAGAGACGATATAAATTAAATGTTTCTGTTTGTGGAGTTTTGTTTAAGATTATCTATGGTGGACTATGTTAATTTTTATTTAAACTAGTATTGTGGCAGTATCAGTTCTTCTCATTTAATTTTTTGACAATAGCAATAAATAATATTCCAGGACTCTCGACAAACTAAATTGAAGTTTCAACGCAACAACCAAACATTTTCCCAGTGGAAATTTTCGTGGTCTCCCATGCTCTTTTAATTCAGATTCTATTAATCACAACCAATTGTTTCTTGGTCCAGTTCGAAAGACCAATGCGCAGTTCTGTTTGAGATTATCTATAGTGGACCTTATAAAATGTTAATTTCTATTCAAACTACTATTGGCAGTATCTGTTCTATCATTTCTTTTTATCCAATTTTCTGACACAGACCATAAATAAGATCCCATTTTCAACGCAACAACCATACAGAGTAGGGATTATTGAAGATATTTTTTTAATGGTTATATAACTGGTCAGATATTCTTCGACTTATTATAGAATGAACTCATTCTTGCTCATTTTGTCCTTCGTGGCAAAAACACTGATATACCAAATAACTTGGTGTGGTTTATGCAAGACTCCAATTCACATTTGAATGGCTTGCTCGGTCTCCCGACTTAAATCCACTAGAATATTTTTTGTGTGGATATTAAAAAGTATCTGCCAAGAAGTTCCACAAGTTTTAACAATCATCGTAGAAGAACTTTATTGTTCCATTGGAAAATGTTAAGAAAACTTCGGTAACCAGTTTGAACAATTAAAATAGCGTTTTCTTCCATTATTGTTCCAAATCTTACTGTTCCCGTTATTAGTTTCTTTACTTTGATGCCTTTATTTCCAATATGCCACAAATCCAACAATTCTTAATTGGTGAAAGTACTTTTGACAGTTGATTTAACATTTTTCTGATGGCAATTTGGAATTACCCCGTATTTCTAAGCTAATAATAATATATAGTAACGATCCTCAAGGATAATTTCTAGAGAGAAAAACAGGACGAAAATGAAAATACACGATGACAGTCCGATATGGGGAGGGTCAGAGAGTATTTAATTAGTCCTTAGGGGAGAAAGTATTTGACCAGGGTCTCACCCTCAAAACATGCCATCAGTGTAGCATTACCAGGGCCTGCGTTTTTATTTATTTGACAGGCCGAAGTGAAAAGTTATGGACGTTGTGTTGTCGCACACAAATTTGTTTATTGATTGGTTGAATTTTTTGCCTCGGAAAAATTATTCGGAAGGACCCAAGCAGTCCTAAAAATAGAAATAGAACATTTTTTTTCAAATCCAGTTTGAATTTAACGAGTCCCACTCTCCATAACTACAAGATGGAAGATAAAAATACCGCCCCATCTATTCCGGAGACCCGTTACCTTAATTTTACCCGAGATATAATTTAACAACTTTTTAAAATAACCTCTGGCGATGCTGCCGTGGAATTTCATCCGAGTTCATTTTATGGTAACTATATTATCCTATCTTTGATATCTTGTAATAAGTTCCAAGTTTTTTATCTCCTGCAATTTCACGCCCTGCGATTATCCAAGCCCTCCCTGGTTTGGATTTATTTTTATTATTTTTATATTCCGCATTGTCACTTTCATGTAGTACAGAAGTTGCCTGTGATTAAGGTTTCAATAGATTTGATTTTTTTTTTAAATAATTGTCACAAAATTCACGCAAGATTTGAATTTGCCGCCATTTGTTCAGTAAAGTCCTGACAACTAATTGTCAAAATTGCCGCATTTGGGGTCCAAAGAACCCACGAATAGTTATCAAAAAAGCAAATGCATCCTCAACTTGTCAAAGTATGGTGCGAATTTTTCTGCTAGAGGCATTTTTTGACCATACTTACTTCTTCGAAAATGAGGCTGGTCACACAGTGACTGGTTCAGGTGCTATAGTGGCTAAATTGAATGATGTTGATGTGGACAACGTCTGGTTTCAACAAGACAGTGCCACGTGCCATACAACCCTTGATACAATCAACTTATTGCATGAGAAATTTCCTGGCTATGTTCTCTCTCGTTTTGGTGATCAGAATTGGCCCTCTAGATCGAGTCATTTAGTACCACTTGATTTCTTTTTATGGGTTTATATATGAAGTTGTCAATGCCAACAAGCCCACAACCACCCGTGTATTGGAGGAAGAAATACAACGCTGCATCAATGAAGTTCAACCACATTTATGCCAAATGGTCATGGAAAATTTCGACAAAAGAGTGCTTTTAAGCTATTAAAGTCGTGGAGACCATATGACCAATATGCTATTCTATACATAACCCTATTCTGTGTACTTCATGAATTAATAAATAAATAACAAAATGAAGAAAAAAGCTGTGTTTTCTATTCAATTCAAATTTTGCGTAAATTTACCACAGTACAAAGGTGACCTTGAATATTCTTCAAAGAAATGCTCTTCTAGATTGATATTCGGTTTAATTTTCAATTACGAGATCTGAACTTCAAATTTTGTAAGATATGTGAAATCTCCCAAGCAGAACAAAAGTGGGAATAAATTTTTTGCATGGATCATAGTACTTCGCCTGGCATGGAAAGGAATTTTGCAAAGCTTCGTCCTTAATGTTCTATCTCCGCTGAATGAAAAGACGGTTAAACCCGCCAAGGGAATAATTGCAATATCCTCTTTGTTGCTGTCCGGAGATACGAACGACTCTGCAATAACCTTTTGTTTTGATAAAACGCTGTTAACCGAACGAACACGGCAAGTCCACGCAATCCCTCCGCACCCGAAGCAAATAAAAACCCTTTACTGATTGTTTAATTAAAGGAAAAATCATTACCTCGTACCCTGCGAAGATTGCTGTTGTTTTGGTATTGCTTTACTGAAAGCTAACATTTGCCTATTGAATATAAGTGAAACAGAAAAAATAATTTTCCTTCAAACGTCACAGAAATATGACGTTATATAACTCACTTGATGACACAGAAGTTCCATTTCTCAGCCAATGCACAGAAATCATTTTCTTTTGTAGCTTATGCTGCAAAAGTATAATAATTTCATTGGTTGCCATAGATTTGTTATTCTTACTACACATTTATACCTGCACTGGTTTATGTAAGAAGGAAATATACAGGAAGGTGGATAACAAAGAGCAGGGAAGCGAAATATGTGAACTCGCAAATTAGAATAGCTCGGCCCATAACAGTGCACTTGGTTACCATCTTATATTTCAGGTTATACCTGCCTGGTTATCCCGTTCGACCATTATGCCAGCAACTTCACGGATTTCGGGGAGCGTGCGTTCCATTTTGGTTTAAATAAAGAGGACTTCTTGGATTTAACTAGCGGTGTAGCAATATCAATTAAAATTACATTATGTCAATAGGTTCTTTCGTCATTATAATCAATTTAACACTGCGCGTTTGAAGAAAGCTAAAGTGACTGGCTCATATACAGGGTATCCCTAAAAGTTGCCGCCCCGCTTTCATGGGTGATTCTACGTCTCAATATAACTCCAAAAGTCTTAATAATATTTGAAGATCAGCTAGATGCATAATATGACTATAGACTTATGATGATTTCAACGACTATTCTTAGTTATACTGCTCTAAATAGCAACAGTCCACAACTTACACTAAGTGTACTGTATACATACTGAATTTCAAAGCTTAGAGAGCATACACATAAATAGGACATTGATTCAAGTAAGAAAACAAGTTTATCCATATATCAATAAAGAAAATATAAAAAAGGTTTCATGAAATAAATTCTGGAAGAATATATCGCTCCAATAGTTCGATCAACCTCATCCAAACTAGAAAAATTCCCATCGGAAAAAATAATAAAATAAATTAGACTCAATTTAGTCTGTTTTCTTCTGAGTTGCGCGTGCAAACAAAAACTTTTTCCCTTTGTTATGTCCCAACTTTTGCTATAAGATTAACCCACCCTAGGTTTTTATCTGGGCTCAGTTATAATTGATATTTGTGGCTTTCCCGCACGAAATGAAACCGTTTCAGTCCAGTTGTGCTTTATCTTTCTCCAAGATGTCTCCATAAAGCATGATTACGCTACCCCCCCTCCAAAGTCATCGGCCCATTGGGGACGCCCTGCGAATTTTTATTCACAAATTGTCCTTTCATTTAACGCCGAATTGAATGGAATAAATTGCCTATCCATAATTGACGTTGCATGCCAGTTGTGGGTTTATTATTGCCAGATGATTAATTTTTATTTCTTTTTTTTCAGGCACTATTTTTGAGAAAAAAGTTCTTACTAAGGAATCAAACTGTTCGGCGACGTGGAGCGTGTTCTTCATCCTTTCGAGTTGTCGACAAGGTAAATTTACAAATGAAGAAGTTTCTGTATATTTTTTAGATGTAATACGATAATCACGATACTTATTGTCAGGGTAGACAAGATCAATTTAGGTTAGATATGGATATTGGTTGATCATGACTTTGTTTCCATAGCAAACTAAACAATGATATCATCCATATTTTGTGAAACATATTCTTTTGAAACATAAATATTCAATTAGACGATTAATTTTCCAAGATAAGTGTGATATTGTTAGTTGAATTTAGACCTATTATTTGTGTAGTAAAAATAGTTCAAAAATTATTAGTATTCAAGTTCAGGGCATATGATTAAAAAATTGTGGGGAATACAATCTAGAGACAAAAAAAAATTAATTCAAATGATGAGTTTCAAAAAACCAAAGTTATGATTAGTTTTTCTAGGTTCAATTCGAGAAATCTAGAAGGTTTTGACTTTTTAAAACATCTTTCTACATCAATTTTAGTAGTCTAGTAAATTAGACAACTATCATTTTTAGATAGGCAAATTTCGTTCTCTTGGAACTCATTGCAATCAATGAAATTGGTTTGGTATGTGCCACTGATAGGGTGCATTTGATCCTAAAATATATTTCCCTTAGGTCCGGTTTTACAGTGCCCTGTTAAGTATCGGAATAGGATAAACCCCTGTAATGTTGAAAAAATCGAATCTTCCGTGGA
>JAUIMX010000786.1:0-10905 GCA_033557805.1 Phaenonotum sp. SLE1380 | reverse complement strand
TTTAATAACTTTGTTTTCATTCACTTTTGAGAAAAATGTAGCAACAGGTCACTTTTTCATCGGAGGGGGATAACTTTTATTAAAATTCACTACTCCTCAACTTTTTTCCTGAATCTCCGTAACTACCAACTTTAAAATTTTGACCCTAGAGGGGTAGCACCAACTTTTGTTACACGAAGGGTAGCCTCGGTTTCACAGACCAAACTTCAAAAAACTGGAATAAAAATTTGTTTTTAAATTTAATTTTTGCAGAATCAATGAACCTGTTCTTTTGGAATTTACTATTGTCAATAAACTGGAAGAAATGATATTAGAAAATTTTTTATTTACAATACAAAGTGAACTCGTGTTTTCTACTCATCTAAAAAAATTAATGTTTTCCAACTAGAAGCAAACATATATTTTAAACTAAACTGAAAAGCAATTATTGGGATAAACTCAGAATAGATAAGAACCGAATTATGTTTTCAAATTCAAATGTAAATATTTTTTCCTTGAGAAAAACAAATACGAAAAGTGTCACAAAAATAACTATTTTAGGCTACATAACTCACTGGGCATTTAGTAACATTAGTTAGGAAGGTACTGAAAGCCAGAGGCTTGTACTCCCTTTACTGAAAGTTTTACAGGTGGAAATACTAAAGTGCGGTCTCACAGACCATAGCACGACCTGTCTGGGGGTTAAATAGCAATTAGAGTCATTTGTACCTTGTATAAAAGGTCTTATATTCATAAACACGTGTTGTTGAGATATCAATTATTGTACGATTTTTGCAGATTAAACGGTGTATTCAATTTTACTAAGAAATTGGTTCAAGGCCTGAAGGTAAAGGGTACTGCAATATAATGTAATTTTTCCCCTGTAGAATGAAAATTGGGTTGGTTCCTCATTTTTCTCGAAAATTTACACAAACAAAGTTATTGAGGATGGTAAGATTTTCATGAAGCAAAGTAGGTATACAGTGTGTCTTTTTAAAAACGATCTACCTGAAATAATTTACCTGACATTGGTTGAAAAAAAAAAACGCTAACGCAGGTCAATTTTCTATTGCAGGGGACAAGTTTTAGTGAAATAACTCACCCTATATCAACCACCCTTTGTGCTCCTCAACCCCCGACTCATAAAGTTGAAATAGTAATAAGGGTCCTGTGAGACCTCATATGAAAGGACTCCTCATCACTAGCATTTTGACGTTAGAATTTTTGAAATCATACGATTCGTTTTAGAAATAGAGGGTGTTTAATTCCACACGGAGGAACAGGCTTTTATTGTGTGAACCTCAAAAAGTTCTTATATCATGAAGTTTTCATGGAAAATACCGAGACAGGTCAATTTTATATTGAAAAGAATGATTTTTTGAAAAAATTTTCTACTCTCTACCTACCACCTCTTGCTCCTCTTGAATGTCTACATTTTGAAATAGGAATTTTCAAAATCGTACCATCCATTTAGAAGATACAGGGTGTATAGTTCGGTACAGAAATTAAACATGCTCTATTTTCTAAATTGTTACGCCAAAATGTAGATATTTATATAAGGTGGCATACCACCTCCATTCTTATTGTAAATTTTTGAGTTTGGGGTTGTGAGGGGCAAGGGGTATTAGTTGTAGGGTGGAAAATTTTTTCAAGAAATCATTCTTTTAAATATAAAATTGACTTGTCTTGGTATTTTTCGTCATAATTTCATGACATAAGAGTTTTTTGAGGTTCAAACAATAAAAATTTCAGGGTGAGGTAAAGATTACCATATCATGCATTTTGATCCAATTTTTCAAGAAACGCTTAGATACAGTGTCGAAAAATTTTATTATGCAAAAATTTTTGCGGATTTTGCAGAAATCATCCCCCATGTTGTGGGGGCAGGGAGTGGTAGTTTGAGGGTGGAATATAATTTCAAAAAAATATTCCTTTAAATAAAAAATTGACCCATTTCAGCATTTTTCATAAAAACTTCATGATTTTCTGAGGTTTAATAGAAATTACATGCCCCCATGTAAAATAACCCTATACAGAGCCAGTCCAAGTGGGCCAGGCTAATTTTACACCATTTAAGTTTTATGGTTCCCCTATGAAGAGATCTGACCGTCCCCTTTACAATATGAAACTCGGAGATTTGAAATGTCTCGTCATTTTTACGTTATCAATACTTTTCTCGAATAAAATTATTTTTGATATTGCTACCTAGTAAGATTATTTTTTACTGTAATAAATATTAGATTTAACATGTTTATTATATTTCCCTAAGCTGCTTCAATTTCCACAGTCAGAAGAAATTCTCGATAGTTGTACAGATGGATAAACAAGTCATTATTGTACATACACCATGGAAGTGGTAAGTTTCAAGTCCATTGAAAACTAAAGTAGACAAATTTCGAATTATTCCCAGCTCTTATAAAATGTGGGTTACACTAATAAAGTGCATTCATAAATGGCGAAGATAACAAAAATTGTTCAATTGTATGTTATAGTAAAATAGTTTGCGTGAGGGGTTATTGGAATGCATATTTAATAAGCGATACATTGATGCATGAGAAACATCTATCAACAGCGATAAATATAACTCAATGAAATAAGTCATAATTAATACAAACAAATAAAGCCTTACGTACTGGTGTCAATTCTTGTTCTATTGGGATGCCAATGATTGTCTTTAAGATCAGGCCTTCGTGAAAATCTATTCATTATTTTTACCTGGCTAGCTGGCCCATCTTCTTTGTTGATATAATTTTGATTCAACATGCGTAGGAAAAGGAAACAAAAGCAATGGTATTTCCTCTCCTTCTCTTATGCATGTTAAATCGAAATTACACCAGCAAGAAAGATGAGCCAGCTAGTCAGATAAAAATATTGAATAGATTTTTATGCAGGGCCACTCTCGGAGACAATGGTAACCCAATAAAACAGGGTTGACACCCGTACTGTTGAGTTTAATCTCTTTGAAGGTTTTGTAATTCACATCAAATATCAACATAGGAATGTTTAAAATAAATTGATCGATTTTCATTAAATTTTTCTTGTACAAATTCTAAAACATTAATTTTATCTAATGTATTTGACATCTTCTACATGTTCGTTTTTTCCTGTATTCACTATTGGTAGGAAATATTCAAAAATCAAATTGGCATGTACCTATTTGGGTACCAACTAACATTGAAAATTTTGACTCAAATAAAATTGGCTAAAGGAAGCTATTTCGGTCAACCTTACTTCCATTCACCATTTACCATTCGTAAAATCAAATTTGAAACAAATGTGATCTTGTTACAGTAATTTGTTAATTTGTTTGGTGAGAAATTTCAGTAGGTTTTCATCAGTTGTTTTACTCTACTTTTTTTTATAGATTTAAATAGCGCCACCCTTTCGCCATCGTGGGCCTATTGGGTGCTCTCTAAACCTATATCTAACTTACGGTTCTGGCTCTCCAATACCCGAAATTCCCATAGGAATAAATTCGGCTATTGCCGAGATTCAAACTTGAAGCAGATAGTAACGCATAGACACTGCTACGAGGACCGAGTTCCATACACCACTGGTCTTTACTTTTAAGTTTTATCGCTTTTCTACAAATTTTCTAAAAATTGGAACGCTGGAAATTAAGAGTCCTTTTATATGAGGTGTCACATGACCCCTATTGCTATTTGAAATTTTTGAGTCAGGGGTTATGGGGCGAAAAGGGTGGTAGATAAGGGGTGATCTATATTACTAAAAGTTGTGCCCCTCCAATAGAAAATAATATGTTTCAGCGTTTTCTTAAAAATCATGGGCTACTGAATTATTCAGGGAGAATCGTTTTTGAAAAGACACTGTATAAGATTTTAAATTGGTAATGATGTTGTTCCCATTGATAAAAAATATTAAATTGAACAGAATAAATATTTATCACCATACAAGACGCATATGTGCTTATTATTTTAATTATGTCCATTCTCGTTATATTTGGTGTTTTTAAAATAAAATTAAATACATTATAAAAACTATGTTTGATGTCAGAAATCTTTTTGAGAGCCATGCGATTTTATATATAATCATTCGAATAGTATTTTTTTTATGCATCTGTTCTTGGACACTAATTGGCATAAAACTGACGTTAGAATGGGTGCAATAGGTCTTGTCTTATTTGAACGTGTGTGTGCGTTCACTCTGGTCTTGCTAACAAACTGTTCACAGTAGTATGCAAACAGTACTGTATAACGTAACGTGTACAGCTAGCCTCAGAGAAAAATTGAAGTTCAAAATAATAATTATGAATGATTTACTGATTTGTGTGTCAATTGAATGCAGCACAGAATAAGCAATTAATAAAAGGATTCCAGATCAAGCTGTAAAAATACTATAAGTAAAAATCATAGCCGATTTGTGGTCACATAATTTTTTACGCATAACTTTCATTTACTGCTATTTTTAGCAATGTCATTTTGGGCTAATTTATTATTGCTCTTTTTTGCGTTATATGGCCTCTTAAAGTATTGAGCGAATGAGCAAATGCCTAGGACGGAATTCCACAAAAAATTTTGTTTTGTGACATATTTTTTGAAGCATGTTCTGATAGCAACTATAATACAGTTTTTAAACGTATTTATCTTGATTTACAATTACATTACTAGTTGCAGAAATCTAGAATGTGATGCTCGAAATCTTTACTATCGTTTTGTTATCATTTTTGCCAATACTGAAATAATAATCACTGATCAAAAATTTAAATGATAGATTAATCATCAAAGTTACTGGATGAACTGTCATTTTAATCTCTGGTTAGTTAATCAAAGATTAAAATGACAGTTCATTTCATACCTTTGATGACAGAACCACAAGAAATGATTCTCGTCAAAGTACTGTCATTTTAATTTTTGTTGAAAGTGACTTATCAGTCAATTCAAAATGATAGTTTACTTAACAAACTGTTAATTTTTGATCTGTGATTAAAGTGTTGAAAAAACAGCTATAAAACGATGTATTCGAATTTTGGGCCAGTAAGATTTTGATGAAAAATTTTAAAAATGTTGAAAATATACAAGATCATCAGTAATTCGATACATTTTTTTTAAGATGTGATAGGACATGAAGTGAGGAGTAATTTTAGTCCTGAAATGTATTATGCAATTGTTAACCATTTACGAGATATTATCATTTTTCTTTTTTTCTCGAAAAAGTATATTTCAGCTTATAAAAAAATTATTTAGAGAAATCTACATAGCATATTGTAAAATATTTCTTTCATTACTTACTCAATACAACGGCCTTTTATTTAAAATAATAAATACCTCCCAAAAAATTAAAATGACATTAATTGTTCAGAAAATTTTAGTTGTTTCAATTTACTACAAGCATAATTTTGACCACCTATTTTTTTTTTGCTATACATACTTTTTATAGCATTAGACCCTAATACGTCTATGCTTATAGGTTATTTATTCAAGTAATATCTAGTCATATGCGAACATTAAATTAGTTAGTCGAATTCAAGCTTTGAGAAAACTAAAACACCCTGTATCTTCAGAACAAATTATACAATCCAAAAAATGTTTATGCCAAATCGTAAATGATTAAAAGACTTTTCATGTAACAATTTTACACAACCCCTATTGCAATTCAACACTTTCCCAACATTAAAACCATAGTACTATCCATTTTTCCATTATTTTGGAACATAATTATAATTTTTGTTTCTTATTGGCTAGCTAATGGAATAAGAAAGTTTTTAAAGATAAACGACATAAAATATTCATAGGAAATTTTAAAAAGTTTATCTTCAAAATTTATCCGTGATTCTTTGGGGTTATTTATTATTTCAATTGAAAAGCTATTGTATTGAGCAAGTAATGCAAACAAAAATTTTGCAATATGTCATGTAGATTTTTTTAATTTTTTTTTCATATGTACAAATGTGCTTTTTTTGAGGAAAAAGTTAAATTGGAATATCTCAAAAACGGTTGACAATTGCATAATATATTTAAGGGTTAAAACTACTACTTACCTCATGCCCTATAACGTCTTGAAAAAAATGTATCGAATTACTGGTAACTTTATATAATTTTCGAAACGTTGAATTCTCGAAAGTTGTAAATCGAGATAATTCCGTACTTTTTGTTTTAAAAGAAAAGCAAAATAAAAATGTAAGTCATACCATGGCACAAACGCATTAAAATTAAATAAATGTCACATATCTAACACCCTGCATGAAAACACAAATTTCTTACAATCTAAGTTTTTAGGGTATATACCTATATTATTTCACATTACAATATGTGAACACCCTACCTAGATGTTTAGTATGGACAAAAATCTACTAGTATAGAAAAGAAATTAAACCGACTTCTCACATTTTTATAAAATACGTCAAATCTCACTCATTCCATTTGAAGGTACATACAAACATTTGGGTAAGTTACAGATTAGTTTACATTCTAGACATTAATGATGTAAAATATTCCGAAATGGTTGCTTTGCGTATTTCGCTACATTTTACCAATTTTTTTTTGCTACTACAATAGCATGATTTATGAACAGTGTCACTTTAAAACACTGTAGATAAAACATCCTCATTTACAATAAACTGAGGCTTAAATGACAAAGCAAATTGTCTACAGAATAAGTTTATATATTATATATACTTAGTACAAATTATAGTTTACTACAGTGCATTTATTTTTGTATTGTTTTTCGAATTTTCTTCATGTTTTTTCCATAAAAAATATATTTTTACCAATACTTTAAAAGCATTACTCCATATCTAGTGCCATTTTAAAAATATATGTGTATAATAATCGACAGTATGATGAAATCATACATTAGATGAGATTTTTTCATGTTAATGCATATTAAAAATAACAATTACTTATGAGTACTGATAAATTTTACTTGTGTGTACAGGTCTGGGTAATTATGTATCAAGTTAATAATAAACTAAACTAAATGCTTATATTATAGCAACAACTTATCACAGATTGGGAAAATAGAAACAAATTTAGCGTAAACTAAACTTATAACACATAAGTAAAATTTATTTAATATTCGAATCTGAAATTTTACACAACAACCTAATACGTTTAATAATATCAACAATTAGGGCTCTTATAACAAAGATATACATGAACATATACTATGAATAAATAATTTAATATATTCTCATAACAAAGTAACCTAACAACTGATTTCCGAATCATTTAAAATCTTTTTTGTATTTGTGTTGTTCAAATAACTATTTTGACTAGTGTAAGGTCCATTTTGTATTATACCGTTACCAGTAACTGGTTCTCCTGTGTTTAAGTTTGCATATTTCATGGCTTGCTTGACTAGCGCGGAAGCATCCAGCGACACACCGGATTTGAGATGCGGTAACTCTCCTTTCACGTTGTTGTTGTGGTTACTTATGTTATTTGATAATGATATGGGGGATATCTTACTGGAATATATTTCAT
Source organism: Phaenonotum sp. SLE1380 (assembly GCA_033557805.1). Classification (NCBI taxonomy): domain Eukaryota; kingdom Metazoa; phylum Arthropoda; class Insecta; order Coleoptera; family Hydrophilidae; genus Phaenonotum; species Phaenonotum sp. SLE1380. The sequence continues at coordinate 3,484 of JAUIMX010000786.1, read as the reverse complement.
TTGAGTCTAAATCCAATAACTTTTCACTCTGCAACAAAAATATTGTATATCATATTTGTCTGTACACTTTTCCTGTTCTGTGAAATATTTTTATTTTTCATTCAACTCTTTCGTTATTGAATTATGGTTAGAATTGTTACTTTTGGCAGATGTTCCATCTTCCGAAGATTTTGTCAAGACATTTTTTTTTTATTCAGTTAAAATATCATTAAGATACTATTACCAATGCTGATGAAATATGGCTTTCGTTTGGGAAATCAGAAAATTTTTTAAAAAATTACCACTTTTATATAGATATAAATAGAAAGCTTGGATGGACTGTGCAATATTCACAGATTGGTAAAACAAGTATATTAGTTATTAAATGAAGAAGTTCCAGGACTGCAGGAAAAATATTTTACTACTAGATAACACACTCATCATACTACTGATTATTTAGGAAGAAATGTCACATCTTTACTGCAGCCGACAGGCCAAGGTCCTTGAAATGTCTGTATCATAGGCAGCTTATGAAAAAGGTCTTGTTTGCAGATCTTGAAGCCGATGATGGAATGATGCAGTTTATCAAGGAGCATATGTAGGGATATTGAAAATGAAACAATAAAAAATTCTTGGAACAAAGTATGCAAAAGGAGAACTAAAAATTACAGATGTACAGATCATCAACATTGTATCAGAAATTTAAAAGCTTTCAGGATACAAACAATTTCAATATTAATAAGGTAAATGGATGGACAAGTAGTGACTCATCAGATCCTGCATATCAAATTTTGTCAGATCAAGAAATCGTTGAATAATTACATGACAACAAATATGAAGAAGAGAAAGATTATGATGATGACCTATTTCGGAACTACTGCCATTGCATAAAGAAGCCTTGCTCTGTTTACATGAAACTGCCAGTATGCAAGCCAGTTAAATAAGAAACCCCAAAATCAACTTCAAGGACCTCAGATAAATAGATGCCAAATAAAAAATGATACGAATGCAATAAAAATTTCTTAGAAAAGTAACGCAAATTTACATACTGTTGGGCCAGTGGATCTTTGTGCTGACGTAATTTATTCAGTAGTTAATACAGACAAACTTAATATACAGAAAGAATTCAACCGGTGATTTGCAACAAGTACAATGCACACTTGAATGTGACTGAGAGAGATGAAATTGGACAGTAATTTAGAACTTGACCATTATGGGATGGCAAATGCTTCTTTTTCTATGGCTTGGGAACATATGGGATTTAAAGCTGAAAGAGGTTGTTAAACAGTTTATTCACAGTTTAACCAAATGGCAAAGGTGACGCTGATGACTTTAGTTCAAAGAACAGCAGGAATGACTATATCTAGCTACAAACAGAGGAAAGATAAGGTCAGCAATATTTCTTCACCAACATATCTCAATTCATATGTGTAGAAGTCGTCTAGTTCAGAGGTTTTCTCTACTGAAATCGGGAGGATTTCAAGTAGACAACTTCTAATTCAAAGATGCACAATTGAATATGCTTTTTTTGTCCAATGGGTTTTCATTTGCATCAAGTTTTACCAAAATGTGTCGTTTATACGAATATACGAGAAGTAGCCAATTCATGGGTACAAATGTCAAGTTCGCATCGAAAACTGCAACAATACCAACATTTGATTCTCTAAATCTGCAGTATATCTACCTTCCAAAACGATTATCAACAACAAAAGTACTGAATATCTATGCAAAATTCATAAAATGTTTACTTTGGAAAGTGTTAGAAACCTCTGTTCTACACTTTTCCACAAAAATTGAACTCCGATGAGTGGACCCGCAAACTTTACAGTCACCCAAAATTATAGTTAGTAGTTTTGCAAGATGAAAAATATAATTTTTATATAGAATTTGCCCACTTGATCAACATGCAAAATGGCAAATGGTTCTCTTTTGTATCCAATTCAAGTTACACTGTTAAACAATTTGCTAGAATAATAAGCAGCTAAAACTTGAAGTACTTACAGATCCAGTAGATTCTTCTATATGATTATGTTCTGGTTCTAGTAACAGTGGTTGCGTTGAACGTGAATGAGGCAATACAAACGATGTTTCCCAGCTATCGGAATTTTCTGGAAGTAATTTATCCACAGAAGAGGTGGACCCAACATTTTGAGCCATGCTCGAATGGTTTGGTATCAAATAATCAGTCGATTGTGGAACCTATAATTGAAACAAATGACATTAATTTTTTTACTATAAACAACAAATACAATACTTGTCAATTGGGGTATATTTTCAACATTATGGTTTCAAACATTTTTCCAATAACAATATTGTAGATATAACAACATACAAAAACATTGCCATGTCTTTAATGGCCTTCTCCAAGTTATTGAGTTATTGAATTTGAAAAAAAAAAAACTATAAACATATATCTCAAAAATACAAAAATTGTTTATGTACTGCTTGAAAAATTCTTTTAGTATTAGTGGATGTTTAGTATGTGATCAAAGCTGATTCTAAGTGTAACTACATACCATTTTATTTTATTTCAATTATAAAATTAAGTAAATAATGCATCCATCTTCATTTTCAAGCAAGTAAAAACTTATATCTACGAGTGTATGTAGTTTCTTTTGATATGATTACCCTGACAGTTCTGAAAGTTTAAAATGTCTTCACAAGTCAATGAAAAGAATTTTCTCACCTGTAAGCAGTCATCATCGTCATTAGGAGGCCTCATAATTGTCACATCTCGTTCGTGTGAAGGGGGCCTAGAAAAAACAGGCAAAGGGGCATTTATCACCTCAGGGTCCTGCAGGCAATAATCTAATCTCTCTAAAATTAGTCCAAAATCTGGCCTATTTTCTGGTACGGGATGCCAGCATCTCGTCATAATTGCATAAATTGGACCTGTAAAAATACAAAAATAAGAATAAGGTTATCATCAATATAATATTTTCAAATAAAAAACTATGAATGGTCTTATTCCTCGATTGATTAGAGGAAAAGTGACTGAGGAGTCTTGGGGCTGATTTTTGTAAATAGCTAAATGATGAAAACCTCTCCCCGCTATCTTGATTAGTTTGAGAGATACAAAAGAGATTTGCATTTTTCATACATTTGCTAGAACTGTGAATAACTTTTTATTTCTGAATATATTTTAATTCTTTAAGAACATTTATCAGCCCAATTTTTATTTAGAATTCAATGGATTAGATCAGTGGCTCTTGGCCACTTTTTTGTTGTGGCACATTTTTAATAATTTTGATGATTTGGCAGCACACTTCAAGAATTTGGAGACACACAAAAGTGCCGCAGCACAGTGGTTGAGACTCCCTGAATTAGGCATATTTTCAAGATATGACACCCGTTCCAACGATACACCACACTTGATATTAACGATCCTATCTTAAGGAGATCTGAAGAATATACCATGTGTCCACGGATTGACTTCACTATACGTATAATGGATCAAAAATTTTTGAATTTCGTTTTGATGTTTTGGGATCCCGGCCTGCTTGGT
>JAUIMX010000785.1:0-10916 GCA_033557805.1 Phaenonotum sp. SLE1380 | reverse complement strand
TTTTTCGAGCCTACTTTTATGGGGTTTTCCAAAAATTACGTCAATCGGAGTGGGTCGGGATATTGAACAGCTACCGACAATTTTTCTAATTCAATTAATATTGATTATTTCCTCGGTAAATAATAACTTCAGGTATAGGATGTACTTAGTAACAAATGTAGGGAATGAAGCAGGGGAAAAGAATATGATGAGAAAAATATGGAATGCTATTAAAAAAAATTGAATTACGTACATATGAAATTTATAATATGTATATGTTGGCCAAGTGATTCAGTAAAAAAAAAAAACTGAAGTATCTTGAATAAAACTTTGTAAATATCAATATTCATTTCTTCAAAATTCAAAGCATTAATTGAAATATTTCAAAAACTGTCAAGTTTTGTATAAGTATATTATGGTTAAAATTCTTTATACTTCATATATCACACCTCAAAAAGAATGTATCTAATCATCTGTAACTCTGTATATTGCCGCAAATGTTTGTATAAAATTATTTTTGTAACTATTAAATTAAAAAAAAATCAAAAACCTTGCAGATGAATGCATGTGTCCACCAAATGACAAAATTAATTATATTTATTATATTGAGTTTTGATAAGATTAATTACAAGAATAAAAGTAATGTTTTCACTTTGTTATCCGTCTATCTTTGTTATTATGCTCAACAAAAACTATAGCAACTTATTGGAGTATCTATTTTGGCTTTCCATAAAACCACTGCAGAAGGCCATGAATTTTATGCAGAAAAACATCTAATAAAATAGCCACACATATAAATGCTGTTAGAACAGTGAAGTATCTGGCAAAAACGCTACAAATTCGCTTAATACGTCCTATGAATATTTGGGGGGGTTACATACCTGTATTTAAATTTCCGTGGGCTCCTCCTTTTATCCTTACTATTATGATATTGAGGACATGCATATCCTTGCCTACAAAGTCTAGGGGGCCTTTTGCAAGGCTCTGTCTTATAATTCGACAGTACATAGTTAGTATCTGTAATAAAAAAAGAACAATATAAAACATGTACACAAATGCAACTTTTAAAAGATCAAATTACCTTGCCACTTGGGATCTTCATTCATTAAATTTCTTTCTTTGTCTAGTGCGTTTGGTCCATTGGCAGAACTTGAACCGTCAGACTCAGCAGCTTCTAAAGCTTGAATTTCTTTAATATCATAAACTGGTGGCCTGTGATCATGACTTCCATGCGCAAATGCACAATGCAAACCGTTTTTCACGCAATAACCTCTTGAATCAGTGTCATGAACGCACATGCAAGTTTTATAATATCTCAGGTGATATCTTCTTTCGGTATCACCAGCAGTTCTGTGCAGATAGGGGCAACTAAAAAAATATAATCGTCAAATATTTGGTCCTGGCTAAAATTGAATATTAAATTTGGTCAATGGTACAAAGTAGGACTCAACATTCACCCCTGAGGTACCCTATAAAAACAATATTCTATTCTATTGATCAAATAAGCTGTCATTAAACTAAAGTATGGCTCAACATCTACCCATGAGGCACTCTGGAAGAACAATTTTCTATTCTATTCATCAAATAAGCTGTCAACAAACTAAAGTAGGGCTCAACATTTACCCATGAGGTACCCTAGAAGAATAATATTCTATTCTATTGATCAAATAAGCTGTCATTAAACTAAAGTAGGGCTCAACATCTACCCACGAGGCACTCTAGAAGAACAATTTTCTATTCTATTCATCAAATAAGCTGTCAACAAACTAAAGTAGGGCTCAACATTTACCCATGAGGTACCCTAGAAGAATAATATTCTATTCTATTGACCAAATAAGCTGCTCTCAAACTAAAGTAGGGCTCAACATCTACCCTTGAGGCACCCTAGAAAAAAACAATATTCTATTCTATCCATCAAATAAGCTGTCATTAAACTAAAGTATGGCTCAACATCTACCCTTGAGGCACCCTAGAAAAACAATATTCTATTCTATTCATCAAATAAGCTGTCATCAAACTAAAGTAGGGCTCAACATTTACCCATGAGGTACCATAGAAGAATAATATTCTATTCTATTGATCAAATAAGCTGTCATTAAACTAAAGTATGGCTCAACATCTACCCATGAGGCACTCTGGAAGAACAATTTTCTATTCTATTCATCAAATAAGCTGTCAACAAACTAAAGTAGGGCTCAAAATTTACCCATGAGATACCCTAGAAGAATAATATTCTATTCTATTGACCAAATAAGCTGCTATCAAACTAAAGTGGGGCTCAACGTCTACCCTTGAGGCACCCTAGAAAAACAATATTCTATTCTATCCATCAAATATGCTGCCATCAAACTAAAATGGGGCTCAACATCTACCCTTGAGGCACGCTAGAAAAACAATATTCTATTCTATTCATCAAATAAGCTGTCATCAAACTAAAGTAGGGCTAACATCTACCCTTGAGGCACCGTAGAAAAACAATATTCTATTCTATTCATCAAATAAGCTGTCATCAAACTAAAGTAGGGCTCAACATCGACCCTTGAGGCACCCTAGAAGAACAATATTCTATTCTATTCATCAAATAAGCTGTCATCAAACTAAAGTAGCGCTCAACATCCAACCCTGAGGCACTCTAGAAGAACAATTTTCCACTCTATTCATCAAATATACTGAAATCAATCTAATACTGTTCTTATAAAAATCATATTGACAAAATTTGGTCATAATCATTGAAAATCTTAATAAAATCTGAAAATGTATTGAAAAAAATTCAATAAAAATGTATCAGTAGAAAATTTTGGCAAAGAAAATAGGAAATAATTTTATTCTGTAATAAAGGGAAATTGTCATAAAAATTTCATAAAATCCGTGTAAAACCAATTATGTAACAGTACATCAATAATTTAAACAAATTAACAACTGGTATTTTAATCCAGTGAAGTGGAATTACATAATTATTGTTTGAATTAAATGTTAATTACTAACCGAAGTTATCAAGTAATAATCACAAATATAATAATTAAAGCAGTAGATAGCTATGAAAAAAGGAAAAAATGTAGAATATTTCTTGAATATTTGTATAAACAGATAACCTATTTGCTTGAATAGATAAAAATAATTCAATATTCATAAAAAGCACGTATTTGACTAAACAGATACCCTACATTTCAATTTATTTGAATTTAAATATGAGTAAATCAGTTCTGTATAGAATTAAGATCTTAAAAACGTGTGTAGGAATTTCTATTGCAAGATATCAATCAAATAAGAACAAATTACAATATTACTTGAAATAACGTCATCAATTTAAAACACATTAAAACAATTTTCTGAGTATTCATCCAATGTAGTATTTATAGAATGTTACACGAACAAAATATACATTTTTAATGCAATTTTTTCGAAAAGATTTTTCAACTTAATACATAAAAATTCTTTAAAAAAAATCAATATTTTGTTCAGAAACTGTTGAGATTTTAATAACATAACAATGAAGAAAACAAAAGAACTAATTTGTGAAAACGTATTATATAGGAAAAACAAAAAATAATCAAATATTTCCATTAATTACGTACTTCAAATAAAGTGATTACAAATATTTACATTTTTATGTAACATTTGGAAAAAATATGTTTTTGCTCATTCCATTTAGTTTATTACCTATTGTAAATAAAACAGATGTGTATGTGTATACACATAATTGTAATTTAACACGTTCAAGATGTGTAAACAATCGACTTTTGCCGCATAGTTATGTCAAAACACGCCATCAAAACAAAGCTGTTTACAGGAGATAATACAGGGATTGCATTTAACACATAAGCAAGATAAAACAATAATTAGATTGAAGATAAACTCGGATATCGGAGCGACTTTTATTGCAAAACAAATTATGTATATCTACCATTGGAATAAAACTGTATTATTTTATGTAAGACTACTAACATTTCAAAGCGAATGTCACACCCACAATGCACAAGAATGACAACTACAGCTAACCAAAAAAGGTACTCACTCGTCCCCATCCGGGCAAATACCCGTAGTTTCATCGTATTTTGTGCAATAATTGTCTGCGCTATAATTAAATGTACCATCTCGACGACGCACTGGTCTTCGTCGCCTCTGGTTCATAAAATGCCAATGAAAACAGGTGAACGGACGATGTTGTGTACATTTGTGTTGTAAGAAGAGCGGGCATTGCTCGACTCGAAATTCTTTTAAATAACTAAAAACCAAAACACAGTTGAGGTTAAATCACACTCGAAATTAAACCGAAATTAGTATATGTTACGTCACAACACTTTTCACCGACTAAAAATACACTTACGAGTAATGATTGGGTTTTTCTGTTTGAGCTGTCAACAAAGGTTTAGACTCTGACGGCATTTTGTAATCACTACGGCGCAGAAGTAACACGCAGGGCACGCTCACAACCTTCCAATTAAAATTCGATAATACGGTCACATGACCAAAAGGAATTGTACAATTTAATTTTTCAAGGACATTAATGTTTTGATCAAAATATTGAACCCACAATGAAACAAAATATACCTTTGTATTAATTACTGTAGTGCACACAATCACTATGCTTATTTAAATTATTGATTGCAACGCTATTGCTACGGACTATTTTCACTTATGTTTACTATTGCTTGTTCTGGTATTCCATTGGCGTACACTTCATTCATTTCAATCGAACAGGAACTGGAACATTTCTAATTTAACAATACAAACGTAAATTATCAGTACTGACACAGAATATTCTGTGGTACTGATAAAATCAAGTAATATCTAGAAACGCCAGTAAATACGTCAATAATTCTTCATTTTTTTGTATATTTAGCGACGGAATCTATCGAAACGGATTATTTCGAAATACAACTGGAAAAAGTATACTCGCTATCGGGATTAATTATCTCAATACAAATACAACAAATAATCAATTTCTTATATTTAGTTCCAATACACTGATAGTTTTTTAATTCGTTAAAATAAATCAATGCGGTAATTGCTGTTTTAAAATAAATCGCGATATTTGTGCTAAACATTTTATTGTGATAAAAGGATTGAATATTACTCAAAGTACCTGAAATTATTTTAATACCGCAACATTCTTTTTGGGAAAAATGAATGAAATGTGACACATTTTTCAAAGTAGTGCTGTCTTTGCGCAAAGAAACTCGTGAAAATAGACAAAGGATTTTCTCCTGGCCACCTGGTGGCGAATCTATTTGTCTTTTGGGAAGTTGACAGAGAAAACTGTATGTGATCACACCCCCTTTGTGAAGTAAAAAAGCTTTAATACGATAAAATAGCACGTTAAAAGCATTTCTTATTAAAGTGACAGGGATAAAAAGCAAGCCAAGTGTTTTAATAGAATAATTTAAATAGCCTTTAATACGTTTTTTTAAACAGTCTTGACAACAATGCATATAACCCTTTCAATAATATGCATTGGTAAGTAAATATTCGGTTAGCAATCTTTGATCAATTTCCACCTTGCTTTTGTGGCATGTTGCTTATTTTCAATTGGTACATAATACACCAATAGACCTTCAAAAAGCAGTGACTTTGCCAGTAGGTCAACACATTATCAAATTACAATTTACATTCTTATCTGTGTACTCTCAATAACAAAACTTTTACATAGTATTATGAGTGGAATTGTTCGGGTGACAGTTCTGAATTACTTCAACATCAATGAACAAACAGCTTTTTCAATGCAATTGTGAGTTTATCTGATAGCGTCAATTACTAAGATTTTGTTTCGTAAGTAGCTGATGCATGTGCATTGCAAAAGAGGTTCTATTATTTGTGATCTGACATTAGCTGTCAACTTCAAAATCATTCAATATCATAGTTTACGTAGGAATTCTTTGCGATTGTTTACTTTATGCATTCGATTTTTCTAATTTATGTGTCTTGATCAAGATCACAAGTGCTGTCATATAAAATTATTTTAAAATCTAGCATTCCATGATTATTTGAACTTGTAAAATGTTATTGTTTTGAATATGAGTAATGACTGAGGTTATGCTTCATCGATACGAAACAATGCAAGGTAATTTGACCTACTTTGAAGTTACTTTTCGATTAAGCTAGTTTTTTTAAGTAGTGATCAAATAAGTGTTTGATTATGAAACCTCGTCACTTCTATTTAGTTGCAGTTATAAGTTTGTTTCCTATAAACTGAATAAATATGACGCAAAAGCAATAACAACAATTTCAAAAATATGCAATTATTATGGCAGCTATTTTTTTTTAATTATTATAAAAGTGTCATGTAGGTGTAAAATGTTACTTGCAAATTAATTTCGTGGATGAAATTTTTGAAATGGCTGCGTTCCAAGTATCCCAACAAGCATGAACAATGTTTTTTTTTTTTTGGTTAAAAAGATAAGAAAATATTAGATACCTCTCGTGCAGTACTTGTATGATGAACTTTACACATGAAGAATGTTCAAACATGACAAATTTGAAAATCATTTGATTTAAATAACAGAGTTGACAGTCGAGAATGATGTGCAATATTAACAACCAGTTTTACCGTTGTTGTCTTATCTTCAACTGTTTTTAATGCTGTACTCAGTTTTAAAAATTAATTTTAAATTATGCGTGTGTGATAACTGAACTTTACATTTTAATAATTATTCTAATTTTAGTGTTTGAAGTAAACCTGTCAAATGCATATACTAATTTATTAATAATTTGTAATTAAGTTCACACCTTGAAAAAGTGTACATTCAATAATTTATCTACCTAGGTCAGAATGAAACAAAATTTTTATTAAAGTTTATTTTTATTTTCCAATATAATTTCCATCGAGCTCAACACACTTTGTTCGCTTGTTTTTTAATGTCTATAAACCCTTTAAAAAAAAATCTTTCAGTTGTTTGTTGAACCATTTGTCCACAACTGCGTTGACCCCTTCATCACTGGAAAAATCAATGGTCTCGCTAGAATTTTTTTAAATTTTTGAATAGAAAATATTCAAATGGAGCCAAAATGTTGGCCATCATCTTGCCTACAGACTTTTCGATTTTAAATTATTTTAGGAAATGACGATGATTTTTGCTTCCATTGCATTGACCCTTTACTCCGAGATTGACTCCATTTTCGACTCAGACTCTCTGTGATAAACTCAAGTTTCAGCACCTCATCTGTCACCTAATTTGGAAAAAAGTTGCAGGGTCCTCACCAATCAAATCCAAGTTCTTTTGAGAACATTTGCTTCCAGTGTCTTTCTAGAATGGTGTGAAAAATCTTGGGAACCATCTTGCACTGATTTTTGACATTTCCAAATGCTTGTGAATTATATTCCATACTGCGCCTGTTGAAGTGCCCATTTCTTCAACAATTTGAACAGGCACTCGTCTGTCTGCCAGAATAAATTTCTTCTATGGATTTTCTTCCTCATTTGAACTGCTTGGTCCAAAATTTAACTTCGTATTCAAAAGGTACAGATTCCCCGGACAACGTTGTCATTCGTTCAAATATCTCATCAAACTTCTTTCCCTATTTAGTGAGGAATTTTATCACCGATATTTGTTCCAAATCGAGCAATTTCTTATCAGGCTTGTACATTGATGCACTTCCCATGTTCTTACTCTGAAAATATGAAACCAAGGAGGAATGAAACTTTTAAACAGACCAAACTGTAATTGTGTACGTGGTACATGAGCCCACATGACTGCATGTACAGACATGTTCGGCTTGTTCTTGTTCAGCTTTGCGCTGCACAGTGAGTTAGATATATTATTGAACTTCCCTTGTATATTGTATATTCCTGAAATTACCTTATCTAATTTCAAATAATGTAACAAGATGGGAATAATTTTTGAATTTGGTAACTGAAACTATAAAACCAACTTTGCAATGCAATTGTAAATATTTGTAGTTATAAATATGCTTATCACTGTTAATATTTATGTTTAATAGTTAGCTGGTAATGTTTTTAATAATGTACAGTACAGTTTAATTGGTTAGAGTGACAAAAATTTATAACCCAATAAATTTCAATGATGATTTACTGCAACTAAACTGTTGAAATTCGGTTTAATTTTTTTTTTTTTTCATATAGGTTATTAAATGTTCAGTTACAAAAAAGTCATTTTATTCATTATTTTTTTACATTTATTAATTTTTATGTATTATTTTTATTGTCCAAGAATTTAAGAATATGCATTCAAATCGAATGGGTTAATAATAATTGTCAGAATAACTATATTGTTTATTCTGTTTTTTTCTTATGTATTAAAACACTGTTGTTTAATGGAAAATAATTGTTTATAAGATCTTTTGACTTACTCACTCTTCTTCAGGTATAATCATGAAAAAACATGTTGATGACTAGTTTGATAAAATGAATAAATACTTAAATACTAATACCAAAATGGCAATCTCAATTTTTCATGAAATTTTTATTGAGAATTTGATTGTATATTTTATATTTGTATTTATTGACCATCAATATACATCATGGGCATAGCCAGGGGGAAGGGTTTTTTTTCAACATTTGGGATGTGGTTACAATCTATGATTGCTCATAATCGTTGCAATTAATATGATATATTATTAAAGGTGGATAAATTGCCATATAGGCCGAGATTTATAATTAGTTGAAAAGGCAGGACATGAATTCAACATTTTTGAAGATTTATTATATATTTTAGATTAGATTTAGGTTCTAATATTTATATTTCTTCAAATTTTGTTCATGTATTTTTCCATTAATTTCATTGGGTAATTATTAGCTATAAATGCTACTTTTTTAAAAATTGTATTATTATCATTAATATTTATTCAACATCAGCCTATTTCCTTTTCAAAAATCCATATTTGATGTTGATAGTGATCCATATATTGTTTTTTTACATGTTAATTTCAATTATTTTACTTTTTTGACCTAAAACTCAAATACCTGCAACTGTGGTTCTTTTTCTGATGCCAATTGGTGCATATTATGTTATCATAATCATTATTGTGAATTAAAAAAACATTTGAAAAAGAAATTTTCCATTCATTTTCTATTTCTGATGTTAAATTTGAATCTTATAACAATTACCCAATGAAATTGTCAATAAAGATTATTATTAATATCCATAAAAACTACAAAAAATAATAAAATTTCCAGAATTGTCAGAAAGATATCAAAATTACCTAAATACCTGAAAGGAATAGTAATAAAAAATATATTCAACGCTATAGATATAAAAAAAGTATTTATCAAAATTGTCATCAATATACTTTTACAATTTATACCAGAAGAAGACTGACGTGTAAGTCGAAAACTTGCAAAAATAATTATTTTACATCTAAACAAACAAAGCATTTATTTTCCTTATCCATAGAAGTTTATATAAATATCTTTAGGCAATGATATTATCTACAAGTAGTAAAATAGTAGATATTATTTATAAATAAATTATAATTGAATAGTTTACTCCAATTTTATCTATATAGGAAACAAATCTTTAAAAAATAGATAAAATTTCAAGAATTAGTTTTTGCTTATCAGTTTAAATTATTATTTTTTTAATGCAAATCAATAATTTTTTTATTTGATTAATCGATGAATAATGCTAAAGTTTTTAATTTTGAATTTTTAAAATGTGATCTAATTGTATACAAAACAACGTGATATTAAAAAATTTTCCCTCATGTAGAGTACATTTACAAATAATTTTCTATGATTAGACTGTAGCATATTCTGTTAATTTTCCCAAGTATATTGCAAATAAGATAAGTATTTTTTCGATTGTAGATATACGAATTAGCGAAGTAATGTAGTTTCAAATATAAGCAATAAAAAAAGAACGCTAACTTTAAATAAGAAAATGGATGAAGAATTGTCGTTACTATGTGCTGCTGTAAATAACCAAACTCGCTTCGAAAGCATATGACATTTTTGGCTTCTATCACAAAGGTAAATTTATTTGTTGGTTAGAATGATTGATTATCAGCAAAAAATTTTTTCTAGCAAATGTAGTATAATATTACTACGTTCTGTAAAATGAGTTCAACGTCGATTTCTACACCAAGATCCATTGACAACAATGTATCACAACTCGGTAGTAACAATCGACCCACTTTCCTCGATGGGAATCATACCGTGGGACACAGGAGGTCCGATTCTGGCCAAAGTTTGGATTTAGATCGTCGAAGAGAACATAAACCTACTCATCATAGATCCAAGTCATCGGCTCAAGATAGAGAATTGACTGAAATCACTTTCAAATGTTTGTGATGTGCATTTGTTTTTTTGACAGTTCATGGTTACTTGATTTATTTCAGTTTCAAACAACCCACATCCTGACTCACTACAGGGACATTTGAAAGGATCATATCAACATGCTCGGCCAACTTCGTTATTTCAATTAAAAACACCTGAAGGATTTTACGTTGGTTCACAAATTTTATATCCGGAAAGAGAACCTGTTCGGTTTGACATTACGTTGACCGGAGCTCCTCATGAAGTAGAACAATTGGTGAATAACATCAAACAAGTTGCTGAAAAATTTTTGTATCACTGGAAAACTTTCCCGATATGTACGTAAATGTGATTGAAATAAAATTTTTAATCTGTCAGAATTAGGTATATTAAGATTTGTCGTGATAAGATCAATGATGCTGTTGATCCTGAATTTTTTTTTAGTATTTGAGATCGTTTTCTTGGGTCCTAGGAATCAGGAAAAATTAAAACAAAAACATCTTTATTGAACCAAAGTTCAAAGGGCTAACGACCGCAGTCTTTCTGCCCGTGTTTTACAAATTCGTGATTGTATTTACACATAATACATACCTATAAAAAATATATTGTTCACAAACTTTATATAATTGAAAAGAAAAACACTTGAGTTTTTAATCTCCATTAGTTCATTAAATAGTGTCTTCTGATGGTTTCTTATCGGAGTTTCAGGTGGTATCTTGTACATTAA